>JAUZSU010131338.1:0-16697 GCA_034780255.1 Parotocinclus maculicauda
TGTTTGTACGTTCGCTATACGTGTAAATCGTACAATAAAGATTTAATAAACATTTAATATGTTACATAGCACGTCCCGTCTTTTAACAAAGGATATGTTTGTTTAATTGGACCAGCCGGTTATTAGGGCCAAAACCATCGCGTCCCGATGTGGTCCCATAAACTGGAATCGACTGTATATTAAAAAATGTATATTTACATCTGGTGGATGTTTCGAATCCAGTGCCAGAGTGGCATTGCTAAGAGATGTTAGAGCTTATTTGGTTTGTACCTGCTTGGAGATGCATTTTTGTTGAGTCTTGGGGTTGCCAAGTGTCCATTCTTTCCACACTGTCTGCTGAATATCTCTAAAGTCTAGTGACAGAGTGGCGTTGCTAAGAGATGTTAACATGTGAATCATGAAGCTGGTTTGGTTCACAACTTGGTTTGTGATGCAGTTTTGAGTCTTAGAGCTGCCAGATGCTTCATTTTAACCCCAAATCGATTTTTAGTGTCTTGTTTGCACGTGGGATTTAAAATGAATTATTTAAAATGTTTCTGTTAATATTTATTTAAAATAGTTTTTAATATAGGTCATCTAAACTACACTGCTCACAAAAATTGAGGGATATTTCATTTTTTTTAGCAGTTTATTAACTTTTGTACTACTATTATGAGCTTGCTAATAAGATGACGTTTACATATAGCATCCAAGCTGCCCAAGGAGGATGGGTAATTTTCTGAGCCTTGGTCCTCTTAAGGTTTCTTCCTTATAACAAGTAGGGAGTTTTTCCTTTCCACTGTTTTCCTAGATTTGATTAATTTGAGCTTAGAAGTTTGTAAAGCTGCTTTGACTTTGATTACGTTCGCGTTTAGAGTGTATACAACTATGAAAATCTTGACTGTAAATATTCAAATGTACTACTGAATTCACATGATTATTAAAAACCTACTATAGTGCTTTCTAGCTCATATTTAACCTATCAGGACAGACAAAATTCTATTTCCTTCCTCATTTCCAAGTCAAATGAATAAAACATTAGCCGTCTTCAGGAGAAGAGAAAAATGGTTCAGCAAATTAATAGGTCTCTGAAATGGTAAAATTAGATGCCCTGCACCCTGACAGAACAGAACGAAAGTTGTTGAGTCTCAGCCCAGGAGTGGTTCAATACTAGATAAGGCAGCATTCATAATCATTGTCCAGCCTGTTTGTTTCACCCTGAAAGGACACGTCGGTCCAGGATTAGGCAATCTCGTGCAAATTTGAACACCCTAGTTTGGACTTTGGGCCAAATATCTGAGACCACTGCTTAGCACAACTATTTAAAGGAAACGTTTGTCTGTGCATGTGGTCTGCAACGGACTGGCACCCTGTCTAGGTTTGGTTCCTGCCTAACTACATAGTGTGTGATCCCTTTAGTCATCCACTGTGGTGCCTACAAAGTACCGGACAAGCTCGTCGAGGTCTGACCCTGGCCAAGGTTAATGTTTGTAAATATGGAGTGTGCAACAGGGGACAACAGGACCGGCTGAACCGCCGCATGGTGCTACGTCCAACCCTTCTTTCCCTCGCATCGTCCCTTTCTCTCTCACTCCTCCACCTATCGTTCCATCTGCTACCGACACGCTCTGTGAAAGGCATGAGTCAGGGGCTATCACACAGACAAGTGGCTTTGTGTTAGTGTGTGTATAACCAAGTATTTATATTTTGGAAATATATATAACTTTATATAAGTATTTTATAACATGGGATAGTTTGATATTGTCGGAACAATTACTGCTCTGTATGTGTAGGTGTGCCTGGACGTGTTTATGTACCAGAGCTTCAGTCAGAACATCTCAGCCAATCAGATTTCTGGTTCAGAAATAACTGTGGGATAATTGTATTAAACATAAAAGGCTAATAATATCATTAAATGTTACTTATTATATAAGTGATGAAGCAACTAAGTGACTCGTGTTTGCAGCCATACCTTCCCATCTCCATGAACTTTATTCAGATATTCATGTCCTGAAGTGGAAGCTCCACTGGACTGGTGAAACAATAGATGCCTGTCAGCTTTAATATCTCGCTCCACTCTCTCTCTCTCCCTCTCTCGCTCCACTCTCTCTCTCTCCCTCCCTCCTGTGGGCTGCTCTAGGCTCTCGGGATAAGCCGAATCTCCTGCTGTATCTCGTTACAAACCATAAACGCCTAATGGATCCTTATTATAATGTCCAGATTGGTCTTTCTCTCCGATCCTGGTGTCTCCAGCCCAACCCAGTACACATAGATTTGAATGCATCAAACATTTTGAATGCAGTGTTAAACCAAACCAAAGTATTTAATGTGACCTCAACTTACGCTAGAGCTCACAAAAGTGATTATGGAGTGACAAGTTTGGTCTGTCTATGCTTAAAACAACACACAATAGAGTTTTTGCACAGTACTGCACATATCAAGAAAGATTTGCAAACCTGTACAGCTCTGACTTGAACCAGTTCGGTTGCATGGTCCGTAAAAACACAAACATGGTGCCAGAGGATGGGTTATCACACAAATGGATGGGCATCACTATGTGGATGCAGAGAATTGCACTTAAGTGTGCTGAGTAGTATAATGGCATCAGGGCAGCACAATAATGGGCCGAATGTACTCTTATAAACGGCCCGGGCCAAGATTTCAACACAAGAGCAACGGATGGGAGAAGCCCCGAAGTGGACGGAGGCGAAAAGTAATCGGTCTTAGCACAGAGCTTTAAAGTGGCCCAACTTTATAAGGAAATTTGATCGATACATTTGGTGTTTGGGAATAAGTTAGCAGCGCTGCCTTCCTGCAACTCGCGTCACCCTGCGATTCTGTCGTGTTTCGACACCAGAAAACGTAGTAGGTTCAACTGGTCAACGCAAATGTCTAATTAGCCGATCGCTTGGCATCAAGTCAGCGCATTAGGAATCTGATGTCAGGTCGAGCTGCTGAAGTTCAAACCCAGCATCAGAATGGGAAAACTGGAGGACTGAAAGACGGGAGTGTCTTGCAAGACGTGTACATTCTTAATATCTGGTTGGTGCCTGTAAATGTTTTAGGGACGGTCTTACACTTTTGTTTGACAAAAAAGAAAGAGTTATGACGGATAGAAAAGACAGGGTACAAAAGGTGAGGTAGTTTAGATGGAGTCAGATCTCCTGGGTGATCGATTGTTATTGCCATCCATCTTCAACGGACACAAACGCTCCATCACGCTCCCTCCACATCTCCCTCACCTTTTCTCATCCCCCATTCCTGCTTGACCTCTGACAGGTCCGGCGCTCACTGCGTTAGTGGAGCTAATTTAAAGCTAGTGTTAGGTGAGAACTGAGTCATCCAGGCAGTAATTATTCTCTGGAAAGGTGATGGCTGGGCGGACTCGTTACTCTGCCTGACGTCTCTGCTCCCAGTGTGGCCATGTACAAGCTTTAGGACCAATACTGTATTCCATACTTAACATCATCTCCTACAACTGTCCTTCATCTTTAATTCTTAGGACAGGTTTCCCTTCATCAGCCTCAAATGCTTTTCCAGTCCATGGTAATGGTGCGGATTTTAATATCTGTATGTCCAGACTTACGGCTTATTGACACAGAGGAAAAGCTAATGTCTGCTTTTGAAAAGATTACGCATATAGGGAGGGTGGGATTTTGGTGATCTCACCAGTGCATATGATTAATAAAGATCTAATGATTCAGTACAAAGAGCAGGGACGATCAGATACGATTCTCAATACGACCTAAACCTCATGGAAAGGTTCAACTGTAAGAAATAACCAGTGTCTTAGATTGCAAATTACGTTTTGCAGATCCACCGAGAGACAAAGTGGAATAAGCAGGAAAGAAAACCAGCATCACGACTACTTGCTAATCAGTATGAGCAGCCTTTCTTGTTTCCCCTCTGGCTGCCTGGATATTTCTATCCCCCTCACACGCCCTGGGCATGACTTTGTTTCTGTTTTGCTATTTTACTGGTTTAGCATGAGGATTTTACGAATTGTGAAGCGAGTCAGTAAATGATGTAACCATGGCACGATGAAGGAGACGTTAAGGAGCTGTGACGCTCTGGTTCTGATAGCTCCAAAACCCAGTCACGACTCCTTTGCTTCAGCTACACAAATAAATCCCACCTTGCCATCCAAGTCAGAAAGGCTTGATTTGCGAGGACCAGTGCTGTGACTGTATGTATAATTTAACCAGCGGTCCCTGGGTGGTGACTGGCAGTACCTGTGCTGCGTTCTGCAGGCTGTTTCTAATACGCTCCTGTCACTCAGTTCACTGCGGCTTGAAGGACGTTGTGTTGTGAGGGAGCCCTAAATCACGAGGTCCTGCAGCTGCAGCCTCTGATGTCTACTCTTTTCTTCTCTCGCCTATTCTGTCCCTGTAATTTCTCCTCGGAAAGGGAAAAAACAAGAATTGGTCTTCACCAGGGATGGCTCTAGATGTTTATCGTTAAGGGGGCTTAGTGGTTTCACTGGTTGCAAAGGTTATGCATGAGCATTAACCACAAAGTCTCTTTGTCACAAAGCATAAGGTCCTGCAGTAGATCTCATCATCATTTCTATTAAACACAGGCCTACTAATATAAATTCTAACTATCAGCTTACAACGGCTTTGTGACCAGACATATCTTATATCATATATAAACAATGTTCACTTATCACAATACACTTAACAATGTGTCACTCTGCTCCGTATGCTCTTTCAGAATTTGGTTGTAAGACTTGCGTTGACTTCGAGAAGCAATTTTTGACTGGAACCAGAGCTCCTGGGTCACGGTTCTGACAAATTTCTTGCAGACTGGAATTGTTCCACTGCTGGAAGACCTGTATGATTCTTCGATGCTCCTGCAAAGTCAGTTACTTCCTTCACACTTTGGCATTTGGCACGCAAAATGCAGCCGCTCCTTTTGCGACCCACTTTCCAAACAAAGAAAAAACGTTCACTTTACTGTACCACCTCTTCTATTTGTTTCACTCTCCTACTTATCACGGACACCCCTTTTCTTAATCAATAAGCTACACACTGAGATTAACGCTGTAGTTTGTAGCTCTCCCTGAGCTGAGAGTTTCCCCCTTTTTACCAGGACCGCACTTCCTGTTCCTGCAAACCGGTCCCACATCAACCCTATTTGCACAGATTACCCAGAGTGCAGCAGGGATTGCTGTGATAGTGAAAGATCGCTAAGAACGGCTTGTACCAAGCGGGAGTCGTGTCGCCACAGAGGCAGATGCTAAGCAGATGCTAAGCACGCTCTATGAAAAACGAATGAAATATTAAAGGGTATCCCTTCAGTTGACTCCCACAGCTTCCACAAACAGTGCACACACACACACACACATAAATCAGGCTGATCAAGATTTCATGCTGTATTATTTATGAGCCAGTGACTCACACCCCAAATAAAAAGCTAACTGCTAACAACAATGTTGCCGTTTCCAGTATTACACCTTCAGGGCTGTTCTTACTTACTGGAGTCAACTGGGATTCCAGCTTGGGATTAAGAAACAGTCTAAACTGTATTTGCACTATTTGCACTATTACAAAACTTAAGGATTTGGAGTTGGATTTAATTCCAGTGCTTGTATTTCTCAGAGCATGTATATTCTTATTTTTTTCCAATCATTTTGCAGTCTGTGTAACCCAATACAGTTGCCATGTCTGCTTTTTTTACACTGACCTGTGGCTTTTTTCCCTGCGGCATCTGGCAACGTTAGGATTAAACACAGCAGAGAATTAAATTCAGCGAAATGGCTACCAAACATTTTGTGAAGACACCGAAATGCAGGATATTAAACAAATTAATTATGTAATGTGCATGTATGTATGATGTTTACACCACATCCGTCCATGAGATAACTGGCTGGTTCTGGCCTAAATCATGTCAATCTGGAGCTTTCCCATGATCAGATTACCCAAGAGCACGTTAACTGGTTGATCGGATTACCGACCAAATCTGATTCTCTGTGCGAGTCTGATTATTAAGTGCGTGTAAATGTACTCCTTGCAATCTGGAAGGAACTCCAAGGAAGTCAATAAAGGCTTTGTGTGTAACTGTAATGATACCAGGTGCAAGGTGCTAAAGAAATCACGACTCAGAAAGCTAAAGCAAAACCAAAGTACTGAAACCCCCAGCCGGAATCACACGCCCCCCAGCATCCTGTACAGTAACACACCTTTCAGAATATCAATAAGCATACTACGTGTGACTCGGTCCCTTTGTTGTTTTGAATTGAAGAGGAACATTTGTCCCTCCATCCATTTTGTGAACATTTCACTCACACGACTATGGACACCCATCCTGCAAGCCAAAACATCCTGTCAGTAAAGCTACGCTTATGTAAGCCAGCGTCCCATGCTCTTAAGGTCAGCTCCCACTTTCCTCCAGAGACCAGAGTTAGATCTGGTTTTGGATTTTGATTCCAGCTGATCAATATTAACCAGGTTTCCAGATTCATATCAGGGTCAGAAGGTTTCACAAACGGATAACAGCAGGGTTTGAATTTGTGCTCTCCTGGTGGAAAACATGTTGTGCTGCTGACCCGAGGTGTTGACGTTAATAAGGGGAGAGCAGCAAGATGTCCCTGGTTGACTCACTTGCTAAAAACAGGAAACAGTATGCTGGTGGCACAGGCAGGTACACGTGGTGCTAACAGTTCGACCGCCTTCACACATTAGCACACACTTTTTCCATAGATAGGCTGTTCGGCCGTCATTTCATATTTGTTGACTGAGAGGTGTGGGGCTACACGGTCTATTTAAAATCAATTGAAATAGCATTCTTTTGTCTCGCAGCTTGAAATCTAGACCGAGTAAAACATCTTTTGTCCAACTTTATTTACATTTTGCCGTATAACAATGAAGAATAATAAATAAGGTAAACTATAATTACAGGATAGTGATCTGTTTCACTGAGCTAACAGAGTGCAAGTGCAGATCCTATAGGCTTGTTTAGATAATACTAGTACTCATTATCTTATGTAGTATCTCAGTATCTTTTGTATCACTAGTAACTCATGATCTCATATTTTTCTGAGGCTGTTCAGCAAAATAATAATTAGAAATATTATGGCTATGTACAACCCCGGTATTTATGGTGGGGGTATAGTGTTACACCAATAGGTGTACCAAAAACGAATAACACTGGAGGGTTGATAGATCCAACTCGAGACACAAGGAACAAGTCCAGAAGAAGCCAAGCCTTTTAGAATAAGTGGGACACTAATGGATCCCAACATTACACAAAGCCAAATATGTTGAATATGGTTATTCAGCTATGTTTTAACATCAGTATATATTCTTGGGACATTTTATGCATACCTGTTTATTATTTGGGGATGGGGATGGGGGTTGCCACATGGAAGTGTACATGACCAGTCTCGGTTTGTGTAAAGCTTGTGAGATTGTTATCACAAGCACAGCTCGACCAATCATAGTCATATAGACTTGCAAGACCTTTGAAGTTGCCAATGGCTTCTTGGTAGCTTCACACATCAACCTTCCTTGGTTTGGAAAGATGGCCAAATTTAAGCAAGGTGTTTATATTTTGCACTTTTTAATAATGCTATGATTGGAACTCTCCTTAGTTACCTACTTAGCTAGCAGAATGTGTTTCTCTGATATTACTACTTCAATGATCAATTGATGCTGGAATCCAGGTTATTCCAAAATCCCTTGCTGCTCTGTTTCAGCCTATACATGGCCTCTTTTCATTGTACCTCTGCATAATTTAAAGAAAGGATATATCTGCCTCATATACCTTTCCTCTAAGGAGAAAATGTCCCATTATTTGGCCGAGTTTGGCCCCTGGTGATGACAAATGCCTGTGTACAGCATACTGCAAAGAGAATATAGTTCTGAGCATAACAGCAGTGCTGCTAAACTGAGGTTCTGAGTAGTCCTCTATAGAGAGATTTTATGCCATGTTTTATATTTTCAACTCCAATCTAATGAAGTGCATATATTAAAACATGGATTTTTTTCTAGTCTCCTTAAGACCATGAACCATTAAGCAAGTTCTTCTTTCTTTCTTTTCTTTTTCTCTGGCATGGTCTCTGGCCATGGTGGCCATCTTCTTAGCTTTTAGAAGCAGCATCTAAAAGCATCAAGCATCTGCAAATCTAATATAGACTGTAATATCTAAACCCCCTATCAGTGATACCATGTTCAAACTGAAATTTATTTCCCTAATTGTTTTACAGCACTTTTCTTTGTATAGTGTGTGTCTGATGCCAGTGCCAGAGCTGCAGGCATGTTTTTTTGCTGATTTTTGCTGCCATAAATATAATGTCGTACTTTGCTTTGTTTGCTTGAACTACATGCATAAGTAGGAACTACGTTACGGTCTGTGTGTGGTACACTGACTCAGGCAGAGATGTTAGATCTAAGATTTTGTACTCTTCTTAACGCCATAAGTGCTGTACCTTTGACGTACATATACCTAGAAGTGTTGAGCGTCGGTCATATGACCTCTCTGACTCCCTACTAGTAATGCCACTCTGGATTTCCCTTCTTAAAGGTTCAAAGTGTGATGCTGGATTGCCTGGTTTGGAAGTGTGCAGTTATTTGAGTTATACTCTTTTACGTATCGTTTGCACTCAGTTTTTAATGAAAATTCCCTTTTTATGTACATTAGACTAGCATAAAGGACTGTACTGTATATGCAAAATGTAACATGCATGCTAATTGATGCACACCTAGATGTTTGGATTCTGGACAGCAACATGTTCTGAAATCCAGTATTAGTCTTTCTCAAATCTTCTCCATCTTTCACAAGGCATTACACATCCACCATATATCTAAAAATCATAGTTCTAAGTTCAACTATAGAAAATCTAGCCCAGTTTTTTTACTGGCTTCTTAAATCAGCATGAGTTACTGTGAGAGAAAATTACAGGTAGAGTATAAAATATGGTACAATCTTAAATCTGACAGATGCCTGGGACTGGGATGTGCTACTTATTACAATTTATCTGCCTTATCATCGAGCACTTTGACACTTTAGATTCCCAAACTGTGCCCATGCACTGGTTGCACCACTGGATATGACAGAAGATTTAAACCTGCTGTCTCCTGAAAATAGGGTGAACTTCACTAATCAGGCACCACAGAAGATGCTTGGGAAATGTCATATTGAGGTAGTGTGCCAAGATGTAGTGCCACCTGTGGCCACTCATTGTTCCCTTACCTCCTGTCCTTTACCATTACAGTATTTATACCCCTGTCTTTTGGGTCTCCTTTGTTTTTTGTCCATGTGCTTGGCGTGTTGCCATCTTGTCTGGGGTTGTCCACTTCTGTGTCAGACCTGCTTTGATTGTTTGGTCCTACACCACTACACCTTTGTGTGTCTCCTTTACCTTAGTTTGTGCCAGTCTCACGTTTGGTCTACAGATGTTTTGTTCCTGTTTAGGCCCATTAGCCAGCTAGCCTTTTGCTTGTCTGTTAGCCTTGTTCTGCTAAGGGTTACATATATTTTGTGGCACATACAGTAGCCTGTGAGAGCTCTCTGATTTCTGATCTCTTTACATGTTAGTTCATTTCTTAGGGTATTTCTAACAGCAGAATGATGTGTCTCAATAACTTCCATTATATTGCCACATAAAAGGCAGACTAGACATAACAAAAGCTCCAGCCAGACATTAAGAAATATGTCAGATCAATCTCAAGTGGGAGTTATTATCGTTTATCGAGCTGCCTCAAGACAGACAAGTAAGACAGTTATTCAGACTATGTACTGATAAGTACAATACAAAAAAAAAAAAACTTTCCCCACTGCCTTCACCTCGGTCAGCTTGGCCTTCATTCCCTTCCATTTTGATGAATAGGAGCTTTAAGTTAGTACTTTATGCGTCGGCGAATTTATAGTCTTCTTTCAAATATGCAATGTCAGAACGGAACCTTGCCAGCTCCGTCACGCTAAAGGCTTTGAAGGCTTCAAAATCGCCGTAAAAAGTACAAACTCGAGCTGAAGAATAGACTTCTCAGAAAACAGTCACAACCGATCTGTGTGTAACATCCAGCTATGATTCTGCACCAGTCAGCTTCCTAGTTTATAACCGACCCTTCCCAGATCTATAAAAGATCCAGCGTGGCCTTCGGTAAGCATTAAGGACGGCACTAATGTACAGGGTGTGTTCAGTCTCGCAAAAGCAGCATACTCAACATGACTCATCAAAGCAGCAAAGTCACCTTGCCTGACAGGAAGGCTTCATATTATCTGCTATAATAGACTTCTATCACATCGGTCCTGGAGATTATTTGCAAAATCCATCAATACAACAGTAAGATGCGTCTATAGGGATTTATATACTGTTTCATTCCATCAAACTTTGAGCTAATTAGATCTGACTGGCTGATCCAAAAGCAATCCAATAAAGAGATAAAGAGGAAAGCGATATAATCATGAGGGTTTACTATGAAGAAACAGCTCTATACTTTAATCAGGGCATATTGTAACACCAAAGGGTATGGATTCCTATTTCAGCACATTTTCTCATAACAAGAATGCATTCTTTTTGACAAACATCTCTGCATATCCTAAATCTAAACCAAAATAGGGCTGATTCTAAATGACTCCCTACTCTACATGTAGTGCAATATATGCAATTAGGGATGATAGTATTTACACCCATTATGGTGGACTACTTACCAAATTAAAAGCCAATTCACCTTGGTGAATGAGAGCACCTTTTGGAACGACATAAAAATGCAATTGGAAACTCCACATAACTTCAGAATACACAGATTTTCCTGTGGATTTGGTAATGCAAATAAATACATTAGCATATGGATACATACTCTGACTCTTTATTAGGTACACCTCTTTATTTCCACACTCACTTGCCCTCATGTCCCACGTGGATCATTCTGATGTGGTGGTCTGTTAGTGTGTGTTAAGGTGGTACGAGTGGATCAGACACCACAGCGCTGCTGTTTTTTTTAAACACTGTTCACTCACTGTCCACTTTAGATGTAGCCGCAAGGTGTCGAGGCCGTAGCACAATCACAAATGATGCAAGCCGCTTTCTGAATTTCCTTACTTAATATTATTGCTTTTAATCCCTCGAAATCACTGTCGCTCGTTATGTCTCCATTTGTGTTTTTTTCAGAGGTCGACAGAGCTGCTATGGTATAATACAGTACTGTACAGTAGGCTCTGTTCTCAGTGGAACCCCACAGAGATGTTCTGCCATCTGTGGACCTGGCACAAACTGCCCTGGCCACTCTTACAACCAACACCATGGCCTCTGAAGGGACGGAGTGAGATCTTACCCCTCACATAGTCACCTCCCCCAGTCATTCATCAGTTCATCACGCTCCTTTACGACATTTTCATTTGGTTCCCGTTTTTACAGGATCGGCTCCTGCGACTGAGATAAGGCCTTCTGCTTAAGGAGGAATATAGAATGCCAATGCTATCTGCTCCTTCCAGACACAGAGAGAGAGAGAGAGAGAAACAGAAAGTGAGAAAGATTTTATGTTCAATCCCAACTGCCCACAGGGCTGCACAGAGTTTATTGATTGTAAAATAACCGAATTGAAAACACAGAGGAATCTGGTCTCAGCTGATTACTGAAGGCTGCACAGGATGAAAATCCCCTGGCTTCATTACTCTGTTCCTAATATCAGCAGCCTGATGGAAGCTTAGAGGATAATATCATATTAATCATCCCAGCATTTTCTCCATCCACTGTAATGTGTTTTCGACTAAACGCTCTTAGGTTTAGACAAATGCACTCATTCTCAATTTCTGTGGTTTGTTGTCCTGCCATAGCTTGACTACATTTAAGGAGAAACACCTGCTCAACGGCAATTATGCACAAAATTACCAAAGCAGCCAGTACTGACAGCAGTGCAAAGGCAATCAAGAGCTCATGTTCGGTGTTTTATTACTCTTAACTCTTAATAACTCTTATTGTGGTGAACACTGGCTTCTTTTGTTACACTGAATGATTCTCCGTTTTGTTTGACCCTTTTTTCCAGCTTCTATTCATTTGAATTAAACTGAAATCATGCATATATATTATATACACATTATATATATGATACTAAGCTTATTACATAAGCAGCACGCTTCCCCTTTTGAGTTCTGGTATTATCATGTTTTTTGCATTTTGGGATTTTTCCTTTCCACTGTCACCATAGGCTTGATCACTGGACTTGTGAGCTGAGAGCTGCTTTGAGATGATGATCTATTGTAAAACGTTCTCTACAGATTGAATGTGAAGTGTCTTTCTTGGTCCAAGGCCAGGTGGTTTGAACTGCCGATTTCACACAATGGTCTAGAGTCCAAGAAATCCAAGAATAGTAATCAGATGCTATCATGGGCTGAGGCTCATTGAAACCAGACATTTTAACATATTCAGTTGGAAGATCTATGTCAACAATTAAAACTGCAGGGGTGTAATGATGACGCACATTGGTTTCTAATTTCACTTGAGCATAGTTTAAATGCCACTTTCCATCTGGGTTTTGTTGCCCACCCTTTATGACCACATCTAATACAGGCTTCCAGCTTAAGTTGATGATTCCATAAATATGACATGTTACATGTTTAGTTTTAACGTGTTTAATGTCGAGCATATGAGCAGTCCTCTAATACCTTTACAACAGTAAAACCTTTTTAAAATGTGTGACTAAAATTAGGCGAAAGATTTTTTAAACTAGACTAAAATGTTTTTCGTTTAGGTTTTTTTTTGGAGTAAATCTAAAACTAATACTTTAATGACTAAAATGTGACAAAATTGAACATACATTGTAGTCAAAAGCCCAAGGCTAAAACTGAATCAAGTGCCAAAAGGGACACAAATGATAATAAAAAAAATTATGAATCTACTCAAGAAACAGCAGGCATGATTTATGAGGTGATTTAAAAGCTTGATTAACTTGATTAACACCGGACTTTGTACTTCTTTTACCAAAATGTCTGACAAATATAGTTTGTGTATTGGTCTTATAAATATTAATACTATTCAATGCTGGGTCATTTTGTGTAAGTTTATATAATGACTTAAATAATTAAAGGAACCTGAAGAAAAAGCATTTACATGTAGATGTAGTTGACTAAAACCAAAAACATTCAGATGACTAAAATAGGACTAAAACTAAATCAAAATTTGTTGTCAAAACCAATTATCATACAATCCTGCCACCTTAGTTCACCCGAGACTACTATAAATACAACTCAAGATCTTCAGTTCTGAAAGCACACAGCCTCAAAACAAGTCTCAAGCTGAACAACAGGGAACCAGAGAGGGTCTTTACACAACAAGCAAATCACTGAATGGCAGCTCTATCTTTTCCTTACTTTCCCTCACACAAATGCTCTAACAGCAGCTTCGTCTGTACTGACTCAGCCTCTGAGGCTTTTCTATCCAACCTTCCAGATACACACCATTAATGCTGACCACTCCCTCAACTATGAGAGCTGATGCCAACAGAAACAAGAGTGCAAAACCAGTTAATCAGTCCATGCCTGGACAGCCTTCCAGTTCTGGTCCTGAAAGAACCATTTCAAACCAGCTGGTGCAATGGTGCCCAGTAAGATGATGTAGTTTGAACCAAAAAACAGATCTTAAAGTGACAATCGGCCAGTCAATATGCAGGAAAGGTTCTGACACAGACCTGGTTCTTAAACATGTCATTTAAATATGTAGCTACCAGGTTTCTCTTTTTTAGTCACAAATAATGCTTTTAAGTGAATGATTTAAATTACAGGTATGATATCATATTAAATATTCAAATTACAATAACTTGTGATATATAATCAAAATCTGCCTTTTAAGTCAGTTGCGGCCAATCAACCTTGTCGATTAGCGAGCGGAGGTGAGAGTTAGAGAAACTCAGTTGATGTGTTTAGAGACTCATGGATGATTTTCCACTGCAAGCTGTAAATATTTGTTGTTTTATGTGCCTGTCTTATTGTAAGTAGTACTGCTTTGTTTGTCTCTTCACTACCTGAGTATTTTCTCTAACTTATAACTACTTAAAATAATTTACATTCACTTGCTAAATCTCGGTTTTATCTTGCTCATCTTTTGTGTTGTTCCAAATACTGTCTATTAGGGCATTTTTGGCTTCTGTCAAACAAATACAGTACTTCAGGTCCATCATAATGTCCTCTTAAATGTTATAGATTACCCTTATACAGGGTTATAAGGGAGCATTACTGAATTTTTGATAAGTATTGTGTACTCCATAATGTTTGGCAGGTGTATAACAGTTCACTCATGCTTTTTTTATGTAACGTTTACGTACAGTTTTCTTGTGAGAATTTCTTTATATTTACACCACAGTAACATAAAAAGACTATGGTAATGTCTGGTCAATATCCATTTTGGTCAACGACCTGTTTCAGTCAGTGCTAAATGGGGCATACCTGTACTTTGTCATTTTGGTTGCACACAGTGGTGCTTGAAAGGTCTTGAAACCTTTCGAAATGTCTGTAGTTCAGCAGCAATTTGACTTAAAATATCACCAGATTTTTACAGCGGGATATGATTTTACCGAACAATATGTAGTGGTCAATGCTGATATAAAATAAATCAATAAATAAAAACACTTCAGTATATTGGCTGTTTGGTCACTACCATATCCATGAACCACATGAATAGAAACGTGTTTATGCAAATAACTAACAGCAGTGCTGCAAAGAGCAAGTATTCATATACAACTTTAGAAAAGGCATTATCTGTGGTGTTAAATGTTAGTACTTGTCTTTGTTTATAAAATGAAATAGCTTGTTAGGATGAGGTTTCCAGCAGCAGGTGCAAGGAAATCCTTTTAATCAGTGCAAGTGCAAAAAGGATATGGATTACAATCCAGGTTTATGATCGTAACGCACCATGTTACCTTATACGACCCCGGTATTAGTCATTATTTTAACTCTCTGTTACCACATCTATATTACAAACCACTAACCATGATGTAGTTGTAACCTGAGAATGGCCCTTTTTCACCCTTGTTTACGAAATGCCACGTATAGGATCCCTGATCAGTACCAGGGTGCATGGAAATTCCTTTAATCAGAGCAAGTGCATGAAATCTGCACGATGAATATGGATTGCAGGCCAGGTTCTTGAAGCAG
The DNA here is from genome assembly GCA_034780255.1 of Parotocinclus maculicauda. NCBI lineage: Eukaryota > Metazoa > Chordata > Actinopteri > Siluriformes > Loricariidae > Parotocinclus > Parotocinclus maculicauda. The sequence goes on from JAUZSU010131338.1 coordinate 15,070, forward strand.
GAAGATGATACAATTAGTATTTAGTGCATTAGACTAAATTCCTGGAGCAGCATGGACCAGTGAGTTTTAGAATCACGTTATGAACGTGGTATTAATATGTTAATGTTCTTAGTTGTTTGAAGAACTGATGAATGTGATTTGATGAATGGATTTGAAATCCATGACTGGACCACACTCTTCATACTGAGGGTCCATCAGTATGGAAATCGGTGTGAACAGCAAAAAGGAAGCAATAATGGAGCCTAATAATGGTGTATGATATTGACATTACAAGCTCAAACAGGTAATGACAGGAGGCTTTATATGACCCCCTTTAGTATGTGGTCAATGAAATAAAAACCAGTGCAAATTTTAAATCCTACCCATCCATGTTAATGGGCTCAACCCAGCACAAACGGACGAACCATGACACCACATGTAATCAGGACTTTGTACTAAAGATGCAGCAGGATTTGGGCCGACCGACCTGTCAGACTGTCGTAACACTCGATCTCGGTGCTCCTGACGGTTCTCCGCTGATCGTCGGTCAGCTGATCGGCCGTGGCTCGGTTCAGGAGCTCCACGTCGCTCGTGCCGCCGCCCGCCGCCACCTGCACGCCTTTCAGCTGGAGCAGCGCGCGGTGATATTTGCCGATGGCTTCGCGGAATTTCTTCTCCTTGTAGCACCGGTGACCTTCCATCTTAAAGTCGATCGCCTTCTGGATTTTGGCCTCCATCTCTGTGCTCCGTGCTCCGGGTCCTCCGCCTCCGCCTCCTCCTCCTCCACCGCCGCCGCCTCCGTCTCCACCCGCGGCCTGGCTCCGCTTCACGGGCTGCAGCAGCGTGCTGTGCATAAAGGACGCGCGCTGTGCGATGATTCTAATAAAAGGGATAATTAATCCTGAGCTCCTCAGACTGCCGATGTGCACCGGGAGAAAAACGAACTAAATCTGGAAACAAAGAAGGATGGATTTTGGTTGTGTTCTTCTGCAGCACCGAATGATGCTGGAGGACGGAAACCGAACACGACTTCTGAGCTCGAGCTCTCTCTTTCTCTCTCTCCCTCTCTCTTTCTTCTCTCTCTCGCTCTCTCTCTCTCTTTCTTCTCTCTCTCTCTCTCTCTCTCTCTCTCTCTCTCTCTCTCATCAGCACCGCGCACGACGCACAGCATCACGGGAAAAACAAAGGGCCACTGCTGCATCACGATCTCATTAAAGGTATTCTCCAGCTTCACAATCAACATAATACTGACTAAGGCCAGACTTTTTTTATTGTTTGTTTCGCGGATCCGCCGACGATCATATTTGAAGAATACAAAAAACCCCAACATTTTTTGAGGTATTTCTCGGATCCGCCGCAGCACCAATGGTTGACATTATAAAAAAAAAAAAAATAATAATAATATATATATATATATATATATTTTTTTTTTTTTTAATTAATTAATTAATTAATTTTTTTAATTTATTTATTTATTTTTCAACCAGTGGTGAAAAATGTATTTTTTAGCTTTTTCCACCCTCCGGTGGAGAGCCAACGGTTTTCTTCTGTTTACTAACATTTTTTTCCAGATTCACTTTAATTTAATTGTAGGTTAAATACATTTTATTTTTAAATACCAATTTATTTTTCTTTCTTCCTCATTCCTT
>JAUZSU010131349.1:0-16697 GCA_034780255.1 Parotocinclus maculicauda
ATAAAATTTATTTAACCTACAATTAAATTAAAGTGAATCTGAAAAAAAATTAAATGAACAGAAGAAAACCGTTGGCTTTCCACCGGAGGGCGGAAAAAGCTAAAAAATAAATTTATCAACCATTTAACCAAATTTCAACCATTGGTGCTGCCGTGGATCCGAAAAATACCAAAAAAAATTATATATTTTTTTGTATTCTTCAAATAAGATTGTCAGCGGATCCGCAAAATGAGCAACAAAAAAAGTCTGGCCTAATTACAGATGTACGCCATTAAAGACTGCATTACATTATACGAAAGACGTAGCTGACCGAAATGGCCATTGGACGTTATCATAGTCACATGGTCTTTAGGTATGTGTATATAAAAGGTATATAAACAATGTAAATATACTGCTCACAAAAATTATGGGATATGATGGTGGATAGGGGATAAAATGATTGATGGACAAAATTAAATACAACACAGATCAGTCACATGATACAGATCAGAAATGTGAATCAGTTCATACAGGGTGAGTCAATATTCACAGGACAGATCCCATGCTGTGTCATTAATATTTTGCAAAGGCTGCCAACGCCATTGTTGAGATTTGAGTTGAGTCATCTGAGTGAGTTCAGACGACTGCTAGGTGGCTTGTCGTGCACAGTCCTGGTCTCTCTGAATTTGGCTATGAGGGATGCAAGAGTGCTGTGTGAAATCTGTGATCTTTCTGAGTGTCGCTTGTTGAAGTCTAAGGCTATGATACGGCAGCTGCGTTCCCCCGACCATCAGAATTATGAATTCTATATTTGATTACCTGGGACGAATAACAAAAGTTATTAACTTTGTGTTGATAAATTTTGAAACTCAAGCTATATTGCAAATCTGATTGTGACAATTGATTTAAAAAAAATTCTGGGCTTTTTGAATATTTGACATGACCACCTTTCCATTGGAAAAAAACTTGTCCTTGATCCAATATGGCTTCCTTCAAAAAAATAGAACCCCCTTATCCATTAAGTTCTGGGGTATTCAGATGTCATTTTCCCTTTTGTTTCTGAAATAAAAATGGCATTTTGTGATCCGTGACTTTTGACTTCTGTATATTTATAGATTAGGGAGATTATACAGTAAATATATTCAGTCTCTATTCCAAACCTGAGCAAACAAGTAATTGCTCAACTGATAAAGTAGTTACACATAGACAAATGAATCATGAATGCCAGATCCCATGAGAAAAACATGGGAGAAAAAGCCCAAAAACAGGAGCCCTCCTCCCATGTGATGGAGTGATCATTATACATATAAAAAATATGTATATTTGCCTTTTCACTTTAGAGGTTGAGCAAAACCAACTTGCAAGAATACTGGACAGAAAGACAGGATCAGGGAGTAAGCCAAAATAAACAACCACACTAGTAAAAAAAAATCCCAAAAGCCTGTAGTAGAATAAGCAGACCTGCCAACCGTTATATGAATGACAGACTTTCTCTCTTAAGCTCACATGTTTGCTCATGGATCTGCAGAATTGATTGGCTGTTGACCATGCAGTTAAATCGTGCTTATCATAATTACTACATAGCAACTTAATAAATCTTCTTATAGAATGCGGTGTCATCTGATAAATTATGACAGAAAAATACTCGTATAAACAAATAGTGCTGACTAAAACTGTTTGGGGGATAGGTTAATAGTACTACAAATACCATTTAAAGTGCAATTAGCCTAAAGCAAAAATAATTGTAAATTATTGAAGACACTGTATGAGGGAGGATTTATTTCTATAGTGCTTTTTACAATCAAACATCGTCTCAATGCAGCTTTACGAACATCCAAGCCCACAGCACCATCTGAGCAAGCCAAGGATGACACCGGGGAAAAAAACCTTAATAAATGTGAAGAGGAAGAAACCCTGTGAAAACAACGTCTGAAAAAGGAACCCGATCTCCTTGGGCAGTCCAGATGTTATATTTATATATACTGTAATAGCAAATATATGCGGAAGAAAAATATAATAATTGACCTAATACATTTAAATGTTTCATCATATAATGTTAATTATGTTTATTACCCAAAAGAGAATGGATTTCCCTTCTGAGTCTGGTTCCTCTCAAGGTTTCTTCCTCTTAATCTCAGAGTTTTACCTTGCCACTGTTGCCAATGGCTTGCTCATTAGGGAATTCAATTTGTGACACTTGTTTATATATCAATGAAAGGTTCTTTGTGACAATTTCTATTGTAAAAAGCGCTATACAAATAAAATTGAATTGAATTAAAATACTGAAAAAGCTAAATCTATTATTATATCATTTATTATATTATACTATATTTAAATATAATAAAGAATGCAATAAATAAAATAGAGAAGGCAATATTTTTGAGAATATAATAAAACTGAGAATCTAATAAAATAATAAATATAATAATCCTATTATAATAACAATATAATCCTCCGCTCCGAGAGAAGAGACTGGAGCACCTCAGGGAAAAACAAAAAAGTGCTGTAAACATTTGGAAATACTATTCAAAAGCCTGAGTAAATAAATATGTTTTTAATTGAGATTTGAACATTGGGACTATATATGTGAGCTCATTTATTGTCCAGTATAAATGTAGTTACTGAAGGTTCTTATGTAATCTAGTGTTTAAGATGTTTGGAAGCAGGGCAACCTCAACAGTCAACAGGAAGGGAGCGGAAGTTAAGGACTTCTGCTGTGGGTACATATGAGAGCTTGAACTGGTCCTGGAAGTGCTGTTCATTTGAGGAAAGCTTGTGTGCTAAAGAACAGATCTTACAAAAAACAGAATATGTAGTTATAAATGTCTGTAAACAGAACATAGTTTTGCCAAAGAAGCGGAGGACTCACTGGCAGCACTGGGGGTGGGGGACGGTAATGTACAAAAATGCCCTTCCCCTACCGTCATGTTTTTCTTTTAATTAAAGAAACCAAAAGGTGTCCTGCATCTTGTCCACAAGGTAGACATTCTGAGCAGTAAAGATTATATAAGCTTACTCAAATATTTATTTAATGAATACAAAATCTAACAGATAACTGACAGGCGTATCATCACCTGGCATAGAACTGACAGAACAAATTAGTGTGATCAGGAGCCTATTGCTTATTTTATCAGGCCTGGAGTAAGTGCTTCTTGAATGTCCCAAAATGACCCCCAGGGCTTTGTAGCTGCGCTATCTGACCTTTACATTTCAAGCCCAGCCTTGTGTCTGAAGCGAGGTCGGGAACTGCTATTTTAAGTAGCATGCTCTTACCTTAACCCATTACAGCATTTACCAAACCTTAATCCACAGCGACATGCAATTCGAGATTACAGTTCATACACAATGGGCCAGCAGAGGTAGTTTGGAATCATGGTTTTAATTTTCAGCTTTTCAGGACACCTAACCCACAATTTATTGGATTGTATAGGTTGTAAGACATGCTGGATAAGGGCAAGCTAAATGAATTATATGTAAATATAAGTTTCTAATTCCCAGGTATGCACATGGACACTTGTTCATAACAGTGCTTCTCAGTCTTTGTCCTGAAGTAGTTTTTAGTTTTCCTTAGCGGACACTTTTAGGAAGTGTGTCTTACAATTGCACTGAGCAGTCAAGGATTCTAGGTCTTTGTCACAAGCCAGGCAGTGGCAGCCTGGCTATGCTGGGACATGGCACAGCTGGTTGACATAAAAGGTTAGTGATTTAGGAGTTGAAGAAGATTTACAGGACAGTGGTGACTCAGTGGTGAAGGCTTTGGGCTTTTAATTGGATGGCCTTTAGCCTGAGGCCTTTAAGAAGGATCCTTAATCCTCAACTGTTTACTGTGGTTGACTGTGGACTGTGGTAGCCTAGCAGTTAAGGAAGTGGATTATGGAACAGAAGGTTCCCAGTTCTGCCAGGCTGTCAGTAATGTGTCCTTAAGCAATACATTTAACCCAGTTGCTTAAGTTGTAAGGCTTTATCAGTTGTAAGTCACTCTGGATAAGAGACCTGCTATATTTATAAATGGAAACGTTTAGCTTCATTGTAAGTCACTTAGAATAAGTGTTTTCTAAAATACTGTAAGTGTAGTAATGAAAGTTGCATGATTTGAGCCTGATATTACTAGTTAGATATACTGCCTATATTTATGTTGGTAGATCGTAAAAGTAATGCCGTCCAATATGGCTTATAGCTCTGAAGTGATTAATGTAGATCTTGTACTGCTTGTGAAAATCAACAAATATCAGCTTGCTTTAGGTGCCAGTGGTTTCCCAAGTGGAAGCACTACAGCACAATTAGGCTGGAGGCTTGAAATAAATATCTCACGTTTAAGACTCGTTTAAGATTCCAACTCAAGAGAAGATGGCACATAATTCAAAACTTCTTAATTATCACACTTTTGGGTTGATGTGCCAGTGATGTCTGTGTACGTGTTTGCGTTGCAGAATGTTCATAATAATATAATATAGGAAACCTGGAATAATAAAATCCAGCTGGGCATTAGCACCTTCCCCAGTGCCGATGGCTGCCCTCGCTAATGCTCCCACCTGGAAGCTACTCTGTCCTGAACTGACATAACACACACATGCCGCTGAGCTGGTAAAGCTCACTAACCTACAGGGAATGTGTGTTCATGCAGTTAGTGGCCATTAATGTGTATGTGTTGTGGCCAAAAGGCACCCAGGCAGGCTATTTATCCTGAGTTGACTTTTGTACGTGGACGGTGTGTTGGTGTTACAACAGAAAAGCATTACTCTGTTTTGCAGAACATCTCCTCTCAGGAGTCCGTTTGAGTTTACTATATCTCATTCTATTTGGGAAGAACGAATAACAATTCTTGCATCTGATACCTCTTACTTCTGTCTATCTGATTCCCAAGCCATGAATTAACAGAGCATCCTGGTTAGCCAGCATGCCATCCACCTTTCTCTTGCTGTCTCACTCCATCTTTGTCATACGTGTGTTCCTCTGCTTTTCTCTTTCCATCTCTCTCCGTGTCAGTCAGCCATTCAGCTTGTCTCTCCTTGCTTCTTTTCCTTTGTGTCTGTATCAGGTGACTGTGTGTGAGGCTGGTGGCCTGAATAGCAGCAGCGCTGTATCAGATCATCTGTGTCATGTAGCTGCAGGCTGCTGGGGTTCCCTGGCTGTGACTCTGAATGTGGCTGACATTTGTCTGCCGGCTGTTGAGCAGTGTCCTCCAGTAATGCATCTATATAGCTATACAACTGTGCTGCTTTCTTACAGCCCAGTACAGAGGGTGCAGTGAGTAAATGCACCCAGTATTGTTAGTGCAGCATAGATGCAGGGTCATGAACCAAGTTATTATTCTAGTTCTGCATAGATTTCATCATGGTTGACAACTTTCTCGATTGTATCAACAAACATGCAACTAGTAGGGTTGGCTACTTTGCATTGCTTATAGAGCCATAGACAGAACTGATCACATAAAGAAGGGAGGTAGTGATTAAAAATAGCAATTACGAACATTTTAGTAACCACAAAACATTTAAAAGCTGTTTAAAAAAGTATAATTACAAAAGCAAGTTTTCCATTCTTCGAAAATATATGTAAAACATCTGGAAGGTCTGAAAGTTGAAACAAAAAGCCAGCATGGCAAACGAATAAGACACTGTTCGAACACTAATTTGTTACACAATACAAAAATAGGAAAACTCATCTTAATGCATGTTACTTTTAATAATTCTTCTGTAAAAGTAAATAGTTACTTTATTTTGGTTTGTTCAATAAGAAGGTACAGTATTATATGAATTACAATGTATAATGATTTTCAGTGGAGATTGGAAGCAAAAGACATGTAGGTGTGTGCCAGAGTGGTGGGAACTAATATGATTATAATAATAGACATAAATAATACACTTGGACAGTATAATATAATGTGTTGTTATGGTACTGTATTTATACATTGTAATGCATACCATTGTTTTAGTATATAGTGCAATAGTATGTATAATAAATTAAACAATAAATATTATAAAATAAAGCATATGAGTGAGTGTTGGCATTATTGAGCCCAGTAAACATTGGTGGCATGGCAGGGGGAGTTGTTGCTCTCTGATATGGTCTTGTGTAAGGACTGGAATTGATAGTAGAATAACAGCTTGAGTGGAGCCAGAAGTGCATATGTTTTATGTGTGGTGGTATGTGTATGCCTAACTGTATTAAATGCGGCACCTGGTATTTGTAATTCATGCATCAATGAGTCAGAGATCCAAATACACCACATTTTTGGCTTGTTGCAAAAACTTGTTCTTTTGATTTGTTGTTGCAATGCCAGACAAAAGCCACAGTCACAGCTGACTTTCGTCAATAAAGTTTCACAAGCCAAGTCACATTCATTTGAATGGAAGCTAAGTAGATTTAAGTAAATTCACAGGATTTTATTTAGTGCACCTCAGTTCATTTAGCAATGTTTACGTGCATTTACAGAGCAAAACCAATGCACAGACCTAAGTTCCTAATAGCCCAGTGTGCTTGTTTTAGTATTGTATCATCATTGCTTGCTGTTTATACAGTAGTATCATCATGCCAGATAATGAATTAGTGCATTGTTTTTAATAAATACTTAAATTCACAGTCACACACATGAGTTTCATTCAATAATTTTAACAACCAACATGCATAGCAGTATTTTTCTCTAGTTGTAAATCAACCAAACGGAGAAATGGACAACCTAAAATATTCCTTGAAAAGCTGTTCATTTTTGTTTTAGCTCCCCAAGCTCCTTTCTCAAGCTGAGAATATGATGAACAGTTTTCACTGAAATGACATTAAGAAATGGAAATATAAAGATGAAATGTTCAAAGAAATTTGATTTAACAGACAGAGGAAAAAAAGGCTCAGACTGGTATGGGCAAAAACCTCACGTCACTTGCAGAAATCTTTATATCTGCCTAATTCCTTCTTTTTACATGGGGTCAAAAAGATCATTATATTATGACTAAAACACAGACATGTTGATGCATTTACTCTATACATTCTGTACTTCACTGACTGCTACTCATTCAAACCTCTAATGAAGAATACTAAGAGCTTCTGATATTGAACCGTCGACAGTGTTCACACGTGTATCCTCTACATAATGTAAATATCCACTGCGATCAATATGTACACCCTGAGTGAGAAACGTGTGTGTGATGTGATATATATATATATATAGATATATATATAAACAACCTCAATCATCAATATGGTCACACCATGATTACTGAATAGTATACCATGATTATTGAATAGTGAGTGTAATATGGGGTGGCACAGGGGTGAGGGGAAGTGGGGGTGAGGTAGATGTGACCGTCTAGCCTCTGTCTGAAGTTGCTTTATTTCAGTAACCTTCTCTTGCCCACATATTTACATGACCTTGCTCTCCTCTGTTAGTTAATCTTTTATGAGTTCAGCAAAGTGGGTCTTCAGCGGCGGAGATTGAAATGTAAATATAGCAGGAGCACCCAAGGCCATGGCCCTGCCTTTGGTGTGAAACCCCTTTACACTAATAGACACACATAGCCTGATCTATGTGAATACTGGTTGTAAAGATCTGTTATTTGAATCACTGTGCATGTCCCAGTGTGTATAAATTGCGGCACTCATTTAAGACAAAATGGGCAAAATGTAGGTTGTCAGTGAGTTTCCTTTGGGACTCTGACCTTTTTCAACCTACCAGGTATTTTATACTTCCAGGTAAAAAGAACTCTTATCTTGGCCCCTGTTGGGTAGGCCTGGTACTTTACCAATCTGTCTGGCCTCTGTATGCGTTCATTCTAGGCAAGGTGATGCATCTTATGTAGTTTTCAGTTGTAGTATTTAATATTTTTCTAAGAGGGACCTAGAACTGTGTATATCTTATGTTCATGTGTAATTCTTTTGTATTGTATGTTTCAAATGTCATAAATTGTTTTCTGTTAACTCTCCGACCTTTTGCAAGAACCAGGATGCACTTCATTGTTTATACTTTGTAAAAATGTTCAATCAAAATATGTGTAAAGGAAAGTCAGCAGACACAGCACAAAGCTGAATTAATACTTAATTTACTGTCTATAATGCAATGGGGACATGAGACTACTAGAAAAATGCTTCTGTTTTGTATTCTTGTAACAAAATGTGTAATCAGCAGTTTGAGTGATTCTGGCTGTCATGGACTTTCCTTCACAGTCACCCGACCTAAACCACATCAATCGCTCATGGGGCAATTGAAGATGGAGAAAGCCAAGCATTCAGCCACACGATGCTTTTTAGAATATTGCTCAATCATGATGAGATAACATAATTATCAGATTTTACACACAAATTTGTAGAGTTGTATTACTGTAATATAAAGAGAAAAACGCAAAGCAAAAGTTTTTTAAATAGTGGTGTCAGACTTCTGATTTCTATTCCATGAAAAAAAAAACATTTTAGTCATAACATGGGCACATTTTCTTCTTTAACTGAAATCAATACATTTAACAAATACATATTGGTTAAATTCATTTACAACTAAAGTAACACTCAAATATATATTCTCTCCAAATGATATCAAATTATTCATAGCTATAATGGAGAATACTTTTCCCTCCCTGCAACCCTCATGACCACAGTCCATCACAATTTTGAACCAAAAACCCAGACACAAACAATATATATGTTGCTCCTCTTTTTTTTTATTTTTGGTTGCTACTCAAATGTATCAAAACCCTTCCATATATGATTAACCCACTTGCTTGGATTCTACGTTCAAGACCCCATGGCAAATCAAACACTTATCTTTGTACTAGTAATGACTTGCTTATGTTAGATAAACAGAAAGGTAGCAACAGCAGATAAATCCCTAGTCAAATGCTGGGAAATGTGTTGTACTGTGACTTTACCATGAAGCCTGCATGGTTGATTAAAAAACTGCATCGTTGGTGATTCACATTTGCTTGGTGGCTTTTCATTTATGAGACATTGACACATTTGAAATGGCTCTCATGGTCTCATGATGTCTGGAAATCTTTTTCCATATACATATATAGAATTCATATAAGCAGTGCTCTAAAGCAACCATAGACATAACAGATGGCACATCTGGTTCCACTGTGCGCGTGGCTACAGCCTTGGATCTGCTTCCTGAGTGTCACTACTATGTGTGTTTGCCTTTGAAACTGTTAGTCCAAGAAAAAATGTATGGCCTTTTTCAGTCTCAGTAAAGAAGGCATGGCCTCTGTCCTTGTGAGTCCCAAAAGCCCATTTAGCAGTCAGTGCCAGTAAAGTACAAGGTGCCTAAGTGCTTTTTGATTGCAGAGAAAGTGTGGCAATGGTACCAATCAGTTTTATACATGTTTAACCTCCAGAGCCTGTTACTCTCATGAGGAGGTGTGGCCTTTGTACCTGTTCGTGTTGTGACCTCTGGAAGCTTCAGTCCAAGAAACGGGTGCAGCTTTTACGACTGTCACTCCCAGAATACCTGGTATGGTCTCTGTAACAGAGTAGATCATCCTTGAAATCCTAGAAAATATGTTCCCTCTAGGCCTGTTGGTTCCACTGAAGGAGGACTGGCTTGCCACTAAAGCAGTTTGGCCTCGTTACGTTACATTTATTCATAAATAAATTGGTAACCCTCCAGTGGAGGTGTGGTTTATATCAGTTCAACTAATACTTTATATTGTAGACTGCCAATCAGTCATGGAAACCCAATTCAAGAAGCTCAATAGTTTTACTCCCACTGTAATAGAAAGTAAAGTTGTATAACTTCTGTCATCCTGTTGCATCCTAACAGTTCAAACAAGATAATCAAGGACACAGGCTGTTCACACATTAGCCTTTAATCTAACAGTCTTTTATGACAATCTTTTTCTAATGTCAGAGCACATTATGTGGGCCGGTGTAAATAAACTCAGCCATCTGTGGGTGATGAGGTAAGAGCTGCAGCATTGGCCGAAAGATCGAGGTTGCTGACAGTAAATGAGGCTCTCTGCTGTTCTGACACGTGGCAAATCGAAAGCGAGTGCTGAGGTGATGAGCTCTGCCAGAACATGGCCACTTAGATTTCCTCTCCTCATACTCTCTTCTGTTGCTTGCTCTCCTTTGATGTCTACCCTGACAATCTCGATGTTTCTTATTACCTCGAGGATATTTTCCCCCCTGGGACCTTGAAGTGTGACTGCACCCCTTCCAGCGCACAAAACAGAACTGTTGAGTGTATTCATTATGTGCCTTGTGGAGAGCGATGAGGAAAGGGAAGAAATGAAGGGAGGAAGAAGTGTGAAGAAAGGTGTATAAAGAAGGACGGAAGAAAAGTGGGAAGGTAGAGGGAGGAAAAAGAATTTATTATCAATGTGCCTGTGCTGCTATGTGAGCGAGAAAAGCAGCTATGGGGGATGTTACAAACCCTCAGACAGGTCATTGATGATTCTCTCTCTTTCCCCCTCCATCCCTCCCTTCCTCTCTCTAGGTGGTGTTCAAAAACAGGAGGCTGATAGAAGTGTGAAGAGGCTCACAGCGGTGCATATCAAGCGTGCTTGCTCTGGGATGTCGTTTTAAAAGAAAATTGGTGCATTGTCAGGACCAGCTGATATTTTCCAGCATAACAAGCTGTTTGCCATTTAACTGGGAACACTCTCTATTTTAAGCACAAGAGCACTGAATTTAGTCCAGCAAGACCTATTGCATATTCATCCCGTATACTGTCACTGATGCATTCATAACGCACTCCAAGCATCAAGATATTTAACATAAGATGGCGATAAGGGGGAATGGTTGTGTGTACAGTGGGGCGATGTTTGCTCCGGTGAACCACTTAACCATTATCATAAAGAATGTTGGCATCCATCAACATGCAAAGAGTGCAAACAACACCGGAGGCATTATCTCACGATTTCCAGTAAGGCAAGGTTGAAATTGAATCTGAACACATCAGTATTTGTACCCTGGTCTAAGGCCATTTTAAGACTTAGCTAAGTAACAGAATTTGCAATATATAAATGCACTTTAGCGATATAGCAATTTAATCATCCATATACAGTCTTATACGCCTTGATAGCCAGTGACTTTGACTATGATTATACAATGGAATATTCAGCTTCTCTTTTGAATGCTAAATATGCACGCTATTTTGGTATTTGCCATGTCTGGCAATGACCAATCCACCAGGCTTTATGCCCCACTAAACCTTTATCATATTGCCTAATTAAAGTACATTTACAATACCAATACAATAGTATTGGTTTTAAATACAAACATTTAATTAACATACAAAAATATTCTATCCAGTCAAATAATATATAGCAAGTGAACAAAAAAAATAAAGCATAGATAGAAATGTCGGATTGCTGCAAAACTCAGCATGCAATTACGTCTCAGGCTTATATGTTAATGATTACAGGTGTGATCAGTTTAGACGCTGGGTCTTGTCACATGAGGGCATACGTTTTTCCCTGATACTTGTAGTACTAGTGTACCTCTTGGTGAGAGACTGCTAGAAATGCCTCTATGACACACTCAAAGACATTTTGTCCTGTTGACAGACTTGTGAGGGACTCCTCATTGGATAGAAAAAAAGCAGGATGATTGATGCGGCCCAACAGGGTAATAGAGTCTCCTTTTAGTTGTCCAGTTTTTTCCAATAAATGTATGCTTGCTCTAATATTGCGTAATATATAATATAATATATAACAATCACTTACATATATCATCATTACATTCACGCACACAGAATTTAATTAGTTTTAACAACTTCTAAATTTGTCTCATTAATTTACTTTTATTTAACCTCAGATCTTGATTATAAGGATCACTATTTTGACTAAAGGTGCTTATTTCATATAAATAATATTGATGGTGGCGGTTACACCAGAACAATTGCAATTTGTACTGTAATTTACAATATGTGTTATGTGCAAATAGTTCCATGCTTTCTTATATCGTAAAAATGTGAGTGAGAACGAGTGTTATGTAAGTGTTATTATCAATCCTGTCTTAATGAGAAATATAGTAACAGCGAACGCCACCGCACCATCTTTTAAAAGCAAGGATTCAAATTCTGGGTCACCAAGATGGATTTTTTTCATTATTGATCATGGAGAAGTCATTACTAAGGTCAGTTTCTAAGTCGCTACACACTCTAGCAAAGATTTTTCATGATAAAGCTTTTTGGTCCAAAACATCCGCCTGCCTTTCTGCCATAAGAACAGCAGGAGTGCAGCAAGTCAGTTCAGAGGCTAATTTCCAATTCCCAGAAAATTGCAATCTCAATTTTTCACAGCCGAATGAGTTTGAGAGGTCTAAATGCACTCATGCTCACTCACGAGTTCCATTCATTTTTTGTGTGTGTGTGTGTGTGTGTGTGTGTGTGTGTGTGATGCTTTACGGGTCAACTGGCAAGATCCTGTTGTATTTGGGTGTCTAAGAAATTATATTCATATATATTCTATGTTTAAATCTCTGGCATGAAAGCAGCTGTTGTTTTAGTTTTGTAAGTAAAATATTTTCGTTTAGTAAATTTTCCAAGACGAACTTTATCCTCAACTAGCCTACAACACATTACATAAAACTAATTACAATATTGTTATTCTACTGATGAAGCCTTTATGCATTAAAATACAGCTATCTTACTTTTCCGAAAAATACACTACGTAAAGGTATTAAGTAAAAGTATGGAAACTTCTAAATGTTTGCACATTTTTTAAGAAGTCACTCTGGCTAAGAGCATCTGTCAAATGAATAATTGTTAATGTAATGGGAATCATACAGGCATAGAATCGCCATTGACAGCCAGTTGCAGTTGAATATATTGTACTGAACACCTCAGTGACTCCTAATATGATAGGATCTTAGAAGTCCCACCTACATTTCCAGCATTTAGCGGACACCAATATTCAGAGTGACAGAAGTGCTTTGCATTCTACAGAGTAGACAAAATGTCATGTTAGTATAAATAAGCAATAGCCCAATAATATATTCCAACCAAAACGTGCTAGGTTGGGTAAATAAAATAACACACCAGTTGTCCAGCATCAGTATCTAACCTCACAGTAATGTACGCTATGTAGTTTATGTATCTAGTTTCTGCTGCGTTACACAACATACAAGCACTACACAAAATAAACATACCAATGTTGTATTCTGAAGACCCTCACAAGGCTGTTTTTAGAGGTCTTGTCAGTAGACTTTTTGTTTGTTAATTCCTTACAGTTACAGATGTTACCTGCATGCTGTTTACCTTATGGAGATGGTCTTGTTTTCATGATGTTCTTCAACTGGGTCTAGGTTGACACCTTTGAAGCAAAGAACTGAAATTATGGATGAAACATTGAGTGAAAGAAAATACAAATAAAAGTTGAAAAAGGATCTCCAGTAAAGCTGTGCTCAGAGAAGAATCTTGCTATTTTGGGCTAACTGTAAATTAAAGTTTGAAATAGTCAATTGTGTTTGAATGCTGCAATAGCCATCCGGTTATAGCATGTTGGTTACGACTAATGTGCTATCTGAAGATGAATTCAGCTTTGGCATCTTTCAAAAATGTATTTCAGACCCCAAATCAAATAACTCTCCACCCATGAATAGTCAAAAATCTCAACTACAACACAATTACACAATATTTTAATTCTTATAACCACAAAGCATGTTGCTACATTTTTATAATTCAAGTTAATAAGAATCATTGCTCAGACCCTGTGATAGACTGGAGTCCCACCCTGGGCACACCTCCTTATGGTCACTGTACTCTCCACGGATAGGCACACAAGCTTCCGTCACCCTGACCAGGAAAAATTGGGGATAAACCGGGCCACCCATTCAGAGGCCAACATACAAAGTTTTGTTTGAAAGTTTTATTCACACTGTGATTTGTAACCATTTTCTGCAACAACATTCCACTGACATTATTTCGTTTGTTAAATTCCAGTATTTTAAGTGGAATTTTACATTTTATTCTAAGTGTTGCTTTTTGGTTTGACGATGTAAACATTTCTATGAAGGCAATCATCAATACTGACTGTTCACGGGATTCTCTGACATTTTTTAAAATGTTTTTTCCTTTCTTTTTTCTTCCTTCCTTCCTTCCTTTCTTTCTTTGCTATAATTGCTGTATATGGTGTAGCCACTTGTGCTAGCCTCTGTGCTTATGAGGCCTGTATCACTAAATCAGAATTGACACAGCAGTCCAAAACACAACATAACAATCTGCAGAACGTGTTGTTACTGTAGTCAATGCAAGTGCTCGAAATTGAGCAAGGAGCAACTGTGACAGCATGTGTATATGGGGGTGAGTGTGAGAGTGAGTGGGAGTGTGTGACTGCGACAAAGAGGCTGAGATAGGATGAGTGACGAGACTGTGATCCAAGCTGACATTTCACTGAGATAGTATTTTGCTTGCATCGTGAACCCGGTCCTCTGAGGCATCTGCCACTGTAAAAGTGTTGTTATACTATTTAGTATTCATTCGTTCATTCATTTTCCTGTCCGCTTAATCCTGTAGTTTTCAGTTCATGATGTAGCTTCTGATCTGAGGAAAACAGCGCTCAATTCTGCGTTGACAATTAACGTCTGAATATTTTGTTTATTATATTCCCTAGTAGTGAGGTGGCTGTGTTGCTCCTTAAGTTACTTGATAATGTCAATGTCTTCATTGTTTAAATATGCCAGAATATTTATTTCTTGTTATAGACATATCTCTTTCAAGTGTGATTAACATATTGAACCAGAAGGCTCCAAGTCCTTGATCTGCCAAACCTTCCACTGCTGGGTGTCTGAACAAGGCCTTAAGCCCTCATGTGATTCTGCTTGTAACTTGTAACGTTGTAGCAACTGAAAATGAGAAAATGTTCTGGAGGGAAACCTGCAGTGAGCACCTGAGAGAGACTTTTCAAATGGCTAGCTTCAGCTAAAACTGTTTCCTAAAGAAATCACAGGGGTTCCCTCTAATCCTTAAAGGCTTAAGCATTAACCAGAAACACTTCTAGTTTAGCCCATAGAACCTTTTGTAAAGCAGGTGTAAGCCTCATGCAGGGAGCTGAATGTACAGAAAATGTAGGTGATTCACATATTGTTACATTTCTAAACTCAGTATTGAGCAAATTAATTAAAGAATACAGAAAGCTAAACTTGTCTGTGTGTATATATATATTCAGGTGCTGGAATGTTGTAGAAGATTTCAATGGCCTAGAGTAGACAAGCAACTAAGAATATGCAACCCTGTAACCAGTGCCTCTGAGAAACATAATTAAATGGAATTAGCAATGCACCAAAATTGACACCACCACCAAATATTCTGAAATGTTCACAAAGGTCGGAAACTGCACTTTTGGATATGGCCAGCAAAGGAGAAAAAGCACATTTTGACTGCAGAGACTGTAATGGCTGGCTGTGCCGCCCAAACTGGGCTAGAGAGCATTGACATATGTGGATGGAGCTTATGGAGGAAACCATTGGTGCACAAACAGTGAAAGCATGTAACTCTGCTCCCACATGCTACAGATAAGGTGTTCAAAAAGCAGCTAATGTGATTAAGAAAATGCATTACAGGTTAAGACTCAAAACACGGGATGGGATGGAATCCACAACGCTGTAACTGGAGAGAAATTTAGTTTGATTAATAACAGTGAATAATACCTTATTTAAAATTGTTAAATTGGTTCCCTTTCATGAAAGCTGTTACAATCTCAATCAAATGCACATTATAAGGTTACTGAACTAACTGTTAATTGTATGACGGTGTTTCTGTAATTTTCTCTAAATCAACTGCTGTATTGTTTTAAGCAGAGTCCTGTTCCGAGGCAATAAATGGGCAGTCTTGGTCTCGAACTTATTTGCACTCGGTCCTATCTTGATCTCTTGGTAAGGGAAAAAGTTACTGCTTTTCTTATTCAGAATTTAATCAATGAAGATTATTTATTATTTTGTGTAGTGGTGCTCCGATTGATCAGCCACCGATCCTTATTGGACGATGTCCGTGACAAAGCATGTAATCGGCATACAAAAACCGATCACCTGTACTTTGCAGCCCTCAGAGGCCCTTCGGGCAGTGTTGTGTCCCCTCCCCCTTTCCTTTACACTGCACAGACGCACAGTGGCAAATCATAAACAAACATGTCATTTTACACGGTCTGTTATGAGTTATGTAAAGTTTGCATCCTGCAACACATGCAACAAAAAAATACCTCACGGGAAGCACGTTACAATGCTTTAAGAGAACTAATTTAATATGTCATTTAAAGAACAAACACTTGGTAGAGTATGGTTAGTTTTCGAGTCTCACTGCAGAGAATTAAAAAAAGGCAACTGGAACAGCAACAGTCAGACTGTTTAGCTTGTGAAGAGCCATAATGTTTTTAATATGTTAAAGATTTTGTTACTGATAGCAGATAAATCCATCTTTTTTAGTCATCCATCTGACTTAATAGTTGTGCCTGCAAGTATTTTGTGTTTTCTCTCTTGGAAAAAGTCAGTAAAAATGCATTTTTGTCCAGGTTAATTTTAGTTGTTCCTTTTTTCCAGATCACATAAACAGTAGCACTCATCAAAACTATATCCAAAAATGTACAGCCAGTCTATGTGAACGCTATCGGAATTGGCAGCATAAAACATGATCGGAGCATCCCCAATTATGAGGTATCTGACATGAAACCCACTTGTTTTGCTTTCTATAACTAGATTATCTATATACAGGTAGTCCTCGACTTGCGACGTTGATCCGTTCTTACGCGGCGTCGTAAACCGAATTTCGACGTAAGTCGAATCATACGTTCATACAGTACTGT
>JAUZSU010131360.1:0-16696 GCA_034780255.1 Parotocinclus maculicauda
GGAACACCAAACTTCATTATAGACCGCTTAGAGAAATTACCATTAACATTAACAAACTGATAGCGTCCAGTTAGATAGGACTTAAACCAGGAGAGGGCTGTTCCCTTTATTCCAACAACATTCTCTAGTCTGTGCAGAAGAATGTCATGATCAATTGTGTCAAAAGCAGCACTGAGATCAAGCAACACTAGCACAGATACACAACCCTGATCAGAAGCCACTAGTAGATCATTTACCACTTTAACTAATGCTGTTTCTGTGCTGTGGTGAGGCCTAAAACCTGACTGATAAACTTCATGGATGTTGTTCCTCTGTAAATGTGAGCGTAATTGCTGTGCTACTACTCTTTCTAAGACCTTTGCTATGAAAGGGAGATTAGAAATTGGCCTGTAATTGGACAGCTGACAGGGGTCGAGGTCGGGTTTTTTAATTAGAGGTTTGATGACTGCTAATTTAAAGGACTTAGGTACATAACCAGTATTAAGAGAAGAATTTATTATATTTAAGTAAAGGATCACTAATGTCTAGTAGAATTTGTTTAAGAAAATGTGTAGTTATGGGGCTTATGATGACTTTGAGGAGGAAATGAGAGATATTAGTTCAGTTTCTGGAATAGTGCTAAAATATTCTAAATTGTTATCGGTAAAATTTATATTATCATCAGCAGTTATTACCAAATTATATTGTGTTGAGTGAAGAGCGTCAACTTTTTGTCTAATATTTTAAATTTTATATATATTTTATACATATTTTATATATATTTATATATATCAATGTAAAGCTGCTTTGTGACAATGTATATTGTAAAAAGCGCTATACAAATAAAATTGAATTTAATTGAATTACCTTCCTGATTGCATGCAACCCTAATTAAACTCTGATCTCTGCTTCATTTTTGGCCAGTTCATCAGTATTCTTTTACCTGTGAACAATATTTGGTCACTTGTCATCTTGAATGGTTCTTTATCCTTTTGCTACATGTTTTGAAAATGTTAAAACATTTTACTCCTGTGCATCTTTACTTGATTTTGACTTCTTTTGAACCTGTCTCCTGATTTGGTTTCCTGCTGTCAGCCATCCTCTGTTTTCTCTGTCACTGAGATATTTTGGGTATTTGGTTGTCCAGTGTATATCCTCTCAGTTTATTATATTGTAGCGATGATCACAGCCAGGGACGGACTGCCCTGGCTCCAGTGATCATTGCCGTGACTCGCTGATCTTATTCTTTTGAGTATGTGTTGTCTTTGTGCGCTGTTACGTCTGTTCATGGAGTGTGCAGGACTTACAGGTGTGTTTGTGGGCATGGCTTGTGTGAGTGAGGTGCGCCTGGGAGTTACCATATTCGAAAAGATGTTTGCTGTACATGTGTTAGTGTTAAAGATGAGTGGTGATATATTCAGTGCTATACTGGTTCTAAAAGCTTTTATGAGGGCTGGCATTATTGCCTGTTCTGTTGATCCAATAAAGAGCATGTAATGAGCAAACCTGTTTTTTCTAGTTCTGGTTCTTCTATACCTGTAAAGAGAGGTGCTGATTTGTCAACTGATCACCACCTGGTGGTAAGTTGGATCAGGTAGCTGGGGAAGATGCCTGTCAGACTGGGCAAACCCAAATGTATAGTGAGGGTTTGCTAGGAACATTTGACAGAAAAACCTGTCAGACAGATTTCATCTCTCACTTCCTTCAGAACTTTGACCACATACTAGGGGTGGTAAGGGACATGGGAGACTGAGAGTGACTGAATGGGGCATGTTCCATTCCTCTATTGTTGAGGTGGCTGATTGGAGCTGTGGCCGCATGGTAGTTGGTGCAAGGCGTGTCGGTAAACCTCAAACCAGGTGGTGGTTACCCCAGGTGAGAGATGCCGGCCATCTGAAGAAGCAGTTCTTCATGGTTGGCCTGTGGGACTCCAAAAGCAGCTGACAGGTACCAACAGGCCAAGCGATCTGCAGCTTTGCACATTGCAGAGACAAAAACTGGGGTGTGGGATGAAGTTCGGTGATGACTTGGAAAGTGATTTTCGGTCGGCTCCAAGAAGATTCTGGCAAACTGATAGGTGACTCAGGAGGGAAAAGCAGTGTACCACTAACATGATATATAGTAAAGATGATGTACTGTTGTCTTCGACTGGGAATGTCATTGGTAGGAATACTTTAAGGACCTTCTCAATTCCACCAACAAGCCCTCCAGGGAGGAAGCAGGACTCTGCGGCCTAGGGTGCAGCCAGGGGATGTAGAGTGTCTGGTTTGGTAACCTCAGGATCACGTCACTGCTGTTTGCAGATGATCTGGCCCTGTTAGCTTCATCAAGCTGTGAACTTCAGCTCTTACTGTATTGGTTTGCAGCTGAGTGTGAAGCGGCTGGGATAAGAATCAGCACCTCCAAGTCTGAGGCCATGGTTCTCAGTCATAAAAGGGTAAAAAGGCCTCTCTTTTAAGTTTAAGTATCTCAGGGTCTTGTTCACGAATGATGGTAAGATGGAGCAGGAGATTGACAGAATCGGCGTGGGGTCAACTGTGATGCGGTCTTTATACCGGTCTGTTGTGGTAAAGAAAGAGCTAAGCCATAAGGCAAGGCTCTTGATTTACCGGTCAATCCATGCCTCCCCAGGAAGGTGTTTCTAACCTTGTTTCTAAGTCTAACTGGGAGGAGACCCCGGGGAAGACCCAGGACATTACATCACCCAGCTAGTCTGTGAATGCCTCGGAATCCCCCCGGTAGAGTTGGTGGAGGTGGCTGGGGAGAGGGAGGTCTGAGCCTCTTTGCTTAGGTTGCTGCCCCCTGCGACTCTAACCCCGGACAAGCGAAAGATAATGGGTGGATGGAACCTAGTAACTTAAGTAGTGACTTAAACATTCCGTTTTGCCTTGAACAACAGCATTGTAATTTCGTCAGTGTGTGCATGCACTTGCCTCAGACTGTGATTAAAAGAACCATTATTTCACTTTATGTTCCTTTATCTTCTCTAAGTCTTAACACCTTGGTCTCTCTCTCTCTCTCTCTCTCTCTCTCTCTCTCTCTCTTTCTTATACCCTCTGATTTTGAGAAATTGGTGATTGGTGGAGCTATGACAGATCTCGAAGTGACTGCAGAGAATGCTTGGTCCTCTGGCAGTATTTCCCAGAGTACTCCTGTGGGAGATGCATCTTTCTTCCTTCATTCAG
The DNA here is from genome assembly GCA_034780255.1 of Parotocinclus maculicauda. Classification (NCBI taxonomy): domain Eukaryota; kingdom Metazoa; phylum Chordata; class Actinopteri; order Siluriformes; family Loricariidae; genus Parotocinclus; species Parotocinclus maculicauda. Next base: position 3,165 of record JAUZSU010131360.1, read on the forward strand.
GGAATTAGCCTTACAAAGAAACAGCTACAGTTTATACACAAAAACACTAATACATTCCCCATTGAGTTGTTGTTGTTGATGCTCATAAATATTTAACAGCACTTGCTGTGATATGATCCGTGTTGGGGCTGAAGACAATAGCTTAACACACTCTTTTTAGACATCAGTTGAAATAATAGGCAATGAGTGTTGTCAAATGGCTTAGAATTTTTTAAAGAGATTACAATGCCACTTGGAGAGAAAGTGGTTCATGATGGCTGATTTCATTTATTAAAGTAATTTCTTCCATTCTTGTAGACACACTCACCAGACAAAGCCTTATTTGGTGTAGTCCATCAGGGTGTGACAGACAGATGTCAGATGTGATTAGATTCTGCAGTGTATAGAAGTAGGAATAAACTTAGTACAGAAAATACCAGCAGGCATAGAATGGCAGCCATGAAATTGAACAGACATCACGATTGGGCAAGCTATTTAAACCAATATCCTCATACAGGTCTTCTCATTTTCGGCATTTGGATATAGTCTTGCTGTCAACGAGTTTAGTCAGGGTAAGGACACCTACTGCAGGCTGACAGATGCACTTCATATTTATATAAGAATAACGCACTATGAGGAGTTTACCTGTGCTCATTTTTCAGCAATTACAGGTTTATAGATATAGTATCTTGCATTCTAGCTTTCAGGTTTTGAGTAGAGAATATGGTCTACTTTTTCATTTCTGCAATTATGCATATAGGCATGAAGGCTCAATTATCAGCGCTGCTACCTAACAACATCAGAGATACCTGGGTTGACTCATAATATTTCTCCCAAGTGTTCTCCATACATGGTTCCCTCTACTATGATTTCCTCACATATTCAAAAGATCTGTGTAATGCGTGTGTGTGGTGGTGGTGGGGGGTTTGAATGGGGGTGGGGGGGGGGGGGGTAGATGGATTATATACTGTCCAGCTCTGGTCTGAGACCATAATGGCTGAGATAGCATCATTCCCCAACAGAAATTGCATTGTTTGTCAGAGTCATGGCTACTGATTCATGACACGTCTAAAACATTGAGCAACACTGGCCATGGTACTGGCCTGACCCTTCTCTTTCTCAGTGACTTTTTCTCATTCTCCACATGTCAGAGTGTGATAATGATTGGTGCTCACTGTTGCTGATTGCTGCTTTTCTTTTAAAGGCCTTTGCCTGAGTCAACAGGATGGTTAAAAAGATAAATGTTCCACACAAAATGTGAATACAAAGATTGGGTCTCTCTCTCTCTCTCTCTCTCTCTCTCTCTCTCTCTCTCTCCTCTCTCTCTCTTTCTCATATACAATATATCTCATATCATAAATCATATAATCAGGAGATGTAATGTTGAATCTAACAAAATTGAACTTTCGGATTGCGTTAATATTTTCATAAGCTCCCCAACCCTTAGACGTAAACCTATCTCACTAAGCATTTACAGGGACACTTGAAAACAGATTAGGGAGCATCACAAGACAGTCTTTTGAATATTGTGAACTTGCTGGGTTAAGATAGATCATCAGATTTTGAAACTTGTAGAATCCATGCCAGCTTGAGAGCATGCTATCATTACAAAAAATCTGGACATACAAAATACTAAAAATCTGAAATGTATACATTTTGTTTCACTAATATTATGCTAATTATATGGATGTAATAAAAATGTTTGTTTAAATGTGTCAATAATGCAAAAGAGAAGCATTTTTACTTGGGTTCTTATACTTCTGGCCCACAAAGTATTATAGAGTTATATTCAGTCAAAACTTATGACCACAAAGATAAACGCTTTTTGACTCTGCATTGTAATAGGAGGCCAGAACAGGTTAAATACACAATGATTTGTCCATGTCCATTAAATGTCACCCTCAGTGTAAAGCATGAAGAGACAAGTACAAAAAAACACTGTTTTTCTGTAGCCTGTCTATCACCCAAATAAAATTATTTGACTATCTATGAAGGACTTCAAAGTGCAAGGGAAGGGTGCTTTTTTAATTTCAGATAAGACTCTTTGAGCTGAATTTCTACTACTGCTGAGATTGTAGGGCATGTGACTTCACATTTAAATTGATGTGAGCAGTGGTACTGTCATGTGAAAAAATTTGAAAAAAGTGTTATTTGTATGGACATGGTTGCATGCATGACGTAGAGTTTTTGATCCAGAACAAAACATCATCTTTGTGTACAAAATGGAAAAAAAATATATTTTGGAATTTACTGCCAGCAACTGCCACCACGCCAAATGTTGTTGACATTTTGTACACTTGTTGATGTTATTTGCTTATTGTGCAGTTTTTCACTGCTGCATGAATAACTATAGATACTATCCAGCTGCCTAAAATTCCACCTACATGCATATTAAGATATAACTGCACAGACACAAAGTAAATGTGAAACGTAGTATACGTTTCACAGTACACAAGCCAGAAAATTCACATTTGACAAGCAAAACACACCTTCCATCATTTGATCAAAGCTTCAGCAGCAGTACGTGCGTGTTTATCCACTTTATCAGACGCAATAAAGAACAACACACTGCTGTGTGCCTTCTAGTCATTTCCTCTTTGTACTTTTTGATAAAGCGCATAGCACACAGATAGTGTTCTAGTCTTTATGTGAATCTTTGAGTACATTCAAGAAGAAAAACAACTGAACAAAGTTTAGTTTAAAAGTAAAAAAGGTGTTTCTTTATTTGAGCCATCATGGTCCATAGTAAATATTTTAAGCACACATATGCCATTGTTTGTGTTATTTCACAGCCAGCAACACCCACATTACCAGAAGCACGATTTAGTGTTATTTTGTTCACATGTTTCCCGCACATACTGCATCCTATGTTGTAACAGTCCTCTTTTTCTTAACAGTATGAAAAACACTTTCACATACCCCAACATATTCCTAGCTGTTAGAAAATTTCCTTGTCCAAGAATCTATTCCAGGGCTTCTGACAGTGTGCCACTGCTGTTTATAATTTAATAATTGTTATTAAAGTGTACCTCATAAACTGCAACAACAAAGTACAGGTCTTGCAACTTGCAAGTAGCATGGCATTGACTTAGTTTGAATATCTTCTTTTTTATCAGGACCATGCTCGCTCAAGTGATAGATGAACAACCCTAGGTCAGAAGAAATTGCCACTAGCTTCCTGATGAAAAGACACTGCTGTCACAAACACCTCCAGAGTAAACTTATTAAGACCAGCATCTCATAGGATTTGCCCAAGGCACTGAATATCGCCTGTTCAACCCTTGTTCTTTCCACCAAAGAGAAAATCTACCCCATATCAAAATAGAGCAGATGTAGTAATCAGTTCTTGATAATGTTTCAGGTGCATTGTGTTCTGCTGTACTGCAGCCATTCATTTGTCCCAGACAGTCTGGTCTCATCCGTTTTGACTGTTTTGCAAGTTTTGCCAGAACCATAGTTTGCCATCCATAGTAACAACAGCTGATCCTACTAGCCATGTGTCGACATATCCAAGTCCAGTGGTAGTATCTCCTACCTGTCCATAAGCATCACTGACTAGTGAGCTGTCTGTCTGTTCACAAATAGACTGACTACTGTTTTGTACATATTCCAGATTAACTGGATACTATCCTTGGGAATCCTCTGTATAGGACCGTTGTGAGATAGCATGTCTTTTATGCTTTTGAACTCAGCTCAACATAACATAAGGTTAATGTGTACCAACTAAACTTATTTTTTTCATTGCTTCAGTTTCTATTATTAAGCACCAACTTGAAAAAGGCATTTAAGACCCAATATTTTCAATGTTTTACTGTGCTTCAAACAACAAAATGCTAATTTCACCCTTTTAATGTCTCTGTGACATCTGTATAAATTCCTCGTACAGAGACTGAGCCAGCCTGTTTTCTTCAGGATGCAGTGTTATGCAACCTAGCATCTAAGGATCTATCATTTCCTTAATAATGTTAATCTATGTGAGTTTGCATAGTTATTGTGCTTTCTTGTAAATGAAATTGCCTTAAGTTTGTGTCAAATTTTGCAAACATTTACAATTGGGGAACGTCTGAGACCCATAGTGAAAACATGTCTATTTTTAGAATTTAATAGTATTTGTTATGACCTACATTAAGAGAGAGAAAGCCAAGTACCCAGTATCATCTTCAGTTGGTAAAACTGATACATCTTTTGCAATATGCACATAATTATTTCAGAAGGTAACCCCAAATCATATCAAGTTGGGACTGGATTGGATTATGGTAAATGCAAATGTAAAAAAAAAACAGTGTTTGATTTAAAGTTGGGACGGTAAAACATTTACCACTTTGTAATGTTACCAGCCCTTTTCACAAAACCAGTTGGTACCAATTGCCAATTGGGTGCATCATGTGGTTTTGTTTTGTCTTGTTAAAAAATGCATTAATGTCTCTGAAAAAGAAGATTACCGTACCTTGAAGGCAACATATGTTGCTCTAAAGTATTAATGTACTTTTCTACATTAATGCTGCCACCACAGAAGAGGAAATTACCTTTGCCAAGAGCGCTGACACAACTTCATACCATTACAGACCTTGACTGTCTGGATGATCTTTCCTGTCATTTGTCTGGCACACACAGCTTCCATGTATTCAAAATGTAATCTAGAGTGCTGATTTGTCTGACCACAAAACACTTATTTACACATTATATTTCTTCAGATTTTATTCTGATTCATTTTAGGCCCCAGATCGCCAACTTATAAGTATATTCACTAAAGACATTATTATTACATAGAGAGTATGCATATGAAGACTAGGATGAAAATTAAACAAATTTACACAAGAAATGTGTAGAATTTCTTTCAGCTATACATAAACAGGCCCTTTGGTTCTGGGTTGATTGAAGGTACAGCTGGCTAGAATAAACTACATTTTAGTTTATCTAAAAGCAAAGATGTGAAACATCAACAGCAGTCCCCTGAAAAAAAAACACTGTTCTCGTCAACAAATATAAAACTATAAAAAGTTAATGAAAATTGGTAATTCACATGCAGACAGCATTTCATACATACAGAGAACCTATATGTGTAACAAAATATTTATCTGGACTAATGTCTTTATATTGCTGTCAGAGAGCATTATATTAACAGCAGTCACACACATACATCAAAAGGAAACTGACAGAAGCTGTTTTTCCATGTCTGCTATAAGCATCTGTCTTTGTCATTTTGTCTGTCTCAGTCATTCTTCTCTTAATGTCACACTTCAGTAACTCAAAAATCTATAAAAATGGAGCGGCTGTTTTGATTGATGACAAGAAATCTACATTTAAAATGAGAATTATTGGTTTTTAAGTGCATGAAAGCAAAGCTTTCACAAGCAGAAGGGTAAGTGTCAGTCAGTTCTTTCCATGATGACTCATTCCCTGCTGGTAAATAGGAGTACAGGGTAAGAGCTTCTCTTATGGGTATGTCTGAAAACTGAATATTAAACATCAGAACTATTTAGCATTTTCGTAAAAATAAAAAAAGCCTCATTGACACGAAGCAACAGGAAATTTATGTGAAGAATTTTCTGTGCAGATCTTTTTTTACAGTTCGCATGTAGGCAAAGCCTACAATTATGAGAATATTTTATGCTGTCAAAACACATTTTAATAAACATATATCATATATTGTGCTTTTCAGATTAAATTATATGTTGGACACTTTAGTTTGAGTACATGAATACACAATTAACTGCGTTTCTCCTGCACATACCCCCACCCTTTGTACAATCTGCAGTCCTGATTTAATTCAAGAAGAGGGGAGTGTGAAGCAACATTCAAATTACAATCAATTGTTACTTGACTTCAAGTTCTGAGAATCTGCCATCTATTGACATGTTTAACAGATTGGCCTTTACAGTCATATCTGTTGTGGTGAATTAATTGCATTAGTTTAATGAGCACCACCACTCAGAAGCTCATCCTTGTTCTTTTTGGTATACAGTAATATTCAGTAATACCAGGTATAACCTATAGTACAGACATATGGACACAATTCTGTGTGTTGTGGGTTTCTGTGTGAGAACCAGGCTTGTCTGGATGGTTTGCGTGGAATTTGTGTATAGGATTGAGTAGAGGATCAAGGATGCCCTGCAAAGTTGTTATTAAAATTTTTCTTCACATTGTATCCCTTTTCCTGGTCAGGTCTTGAAATTGATACCTATCTCAGGAGAACCCTGTGACTACAGAGTTACATGGAGGTAGATAATTTAAAAAAGGTTAAACATATATATTATTATCTATATAATTTATGATATATATTATAATTTATGAGCCTATCCCAGTGAGTGTGTGTCTATTGTTAAATGAAAATAAGACGTTTCATGGTTCACAAATGTGCACAAATTTCATCGGTTTATTTGTCAGAAATGGTAATAAAAATACCATGATGAACTAGAAATAATAAGTAATAATAATTAATAATAGAAATGTATTTAATAAGAATAAAAATAATAAATAATAATTTAAGAAATTTAAATAATTATGTATAATTATCATTTCTTTTTGAGTGGAATTTAACTTTTTACACATCTGAGTGCTAAGTGAAGATCATTGTTATCGGCTGTTTTGATTGATGACTGCTGCTTGATGACACACTGCTGCTCATTGTGTCATATTGGCAGCCAATCTCTTAGATGAGAAAATAAAATGAAATCTAAATTATAGTAAATTTAAATGTAGATTAGTTTGAAATCTAACTTAGTAACTACTTTCAGTGATTTGAATAAAAATCACATATTTGCTTAATTAAACTTTAAGTATCTAACTTCAGTTGCATGCATTTTAGGCAAGTTTCTCTTTAACAACATTGCGGATGGTAAACAATATTTCAGAAAGACACAATATACCAGACATATAAGTTATATGCCATGCCAATAGCCATGATTAGCAGATATCTGTAATAAAATTCATGTTTTTCAGGAAAAATTCATGTGATTCAGGAAACTGGATTCAAAGTTTTACCTGCTCCCATCGACACACCTTTCTTTCCACACGCCCGCTGCCTTTGTGATACACCCAAACTTTTGAAGCACCCACTACTCTCTTCTGCAGAGACTTACGGCACCCCTTTTACAGGGATAGTCTATTTCAGTGTAAATGACTGTTAATCATTAATATATACACAAAGTTTACCTATACTATGAACCTATATTAGGTACATTTTCCATCAAAAATCCCATAGGCCCAAATAATAAATGACATACATCAATCTCCCTCACTTAAAACAAAAAAATGTTACTGGCCACCAGATTGTGCCACAATCCCTGCAGACTTCTTTATTTCAGTGCAAAAGAGTACTGTGTAAACTTGCTTGAGAAAAATCTAAATTCAGAGCATGATTTCTACTGAATGTGTGTTTTATTATGTATTATTGGATTCCCATTGTAAAGTCGAATATAAATTAGGCCATTGTAAATAGGGGAGCACCTGTATATTTACTCAACTACCACGTCATTAGGTACTGCTTGCTAATACCAGGTTGGTCCCTATTTTACCTTCAGAACTGCCTTAATCGTTTGTGGCAGAAATTCAACAAGATGCTGAATATATGTCTATACTGACATGATACTGTAGCATCACACAGTTGCTGCAGATTTGTGTAATGGTGTGTAGCAATATGGTAGATTTGTCTAATAGAGTGCACAGTGAGTGATCACAGTGTTTAAAATCTCCAACAACACTGATGCTTCTGATCATCTCATATCAGAAGCACACACTTACACACCACTTTCACATCAGTGTCACTACAATGCTGAGAATGCTCAACCGCATAAATAGGACCTGATCTGTGGTGGTCTATATCTAAAGGCATTATCTAAAGGGGCTGATCAATTGTATAAACCTTGTCTTTCACTCATTAAACTAAAATAAATTAAATTAAAATAATAACTTATGAATAATTGTTTAAATGTTTGATGTTGAGGAAATGTTACATTTAATTTCTGACACATATAGTGGGGAAAGCAAGTATTTGATACACTTTTCCCACCTACAGAGAATGGAGAGCTCTGTAATTTGGAATCGTAGGTACACTGAGAGTCAGAATGTAATTTTAAAAAATTCAGAGAAACACATTGTATGATTTTTAAATATAACCCCAATTCCACTGAAGCTGTGACGTAAAACATATACAGTTGTGCTCATAAGTTTATATGCCCTGGCATATTGGTATTTTTCAGAGAATATGAATGATAGTACAAAAACCTGTTCTTTTATTCATGGTTAGTGGTTTAGTGAAGGAAACTAACTTTTGTTTATTAGCAAACAATTGTGTTTGCCCTTTTTGAATTAACCCGCAAGTCCGAAAACCAACGTTGAAATATTGAAAACCCAGGACCTTTGATCCCTCAGGTGGCACTGCATTAAAAATCAACATCATTCTGTATTCAACTGTATTTGCTGGTGCGAGCAGGGGGACCTTGTGTAGGATTTTAAACCAGAATTATTGCTAGTTGGTAGGTGCAATAAAATGCTAATTAACTATTTAAAAATTATAAAATGTGATTTTTTTTTCTCTCACAATTGAAGTGTACCTACTATACAAATTACAGACCTCGCCATTCTTTTTAGGTGGGAAAACTTGAAACATTGGCAGTGTATCAAATAATTATTTTGCCAATTGTGTAACTTGATAACACTGATGAATGTTCAGAGATTGTGACTGACTGAGCCATGAACAGCACAGTCATTTCAGAGCAGTATCTCAGTTAGTGCTCTCCCACACCTGGGCTTTCTGATTTCTTAGATTTCACACTGATGATTATTTATTTTTAGTTCTTTATTCTGTCCCAAGTCCTGAGCTAATTATGTCTTTTAATGAGGTATAATTGAAACCTTTGAATACATAGTGTGAGTCAGAACTTCAGTTGGTAGTTACAAAACCTTTTTGTATATACCCCCATACTGCACCAATCTTCCAATCTCACTTGGTTCCTTTCATGCTGGTGAAGCATTAATAATATGCTTCTGATAACCAGGTGTGCTGTGTGATAAATCTAACATCTATCTGGACAGACTTACTGAACAACTTCAGTGCAGTCAATGTAAAACTTTGTGCTCAATAATTGTGTTACACTAGAGCCTGTGGAGATTAAAGTCCTCTCAGGGCTGGAATATCCAATATAAAAAGAAATTTATCTTCAGAGTATATTGAGAATATAAATAGGATTTTCTGCATAATAGAGAAAAATAAAGGTAATTTGACACAATGTAAGTTGTGGCACATTCATAATTTGTTGACGCTGGCACTGGAGCTTCTTCCAAAGGTTATATCATTCTTGTGAGAATTGTTTTTATGTTCAGGTTAAATCAAATCAGTCAAATCAGTACTTTAGTTTATTGAGGCAAATAAAAAGTTTTTTCCCCAGTGTAGGAGTTAAGGTAGATGCAGGGAAGACCTCTATAACCCAGAGCTGTTCAGAGTAGCTTTTAATCAGAATGAAACTGAATAAAACATTTTATGAGTGCAGGAAAGACAAGGTGGTGGTGCATTTTGGTTCCATCAATAAACATGTTGCATTGTTCCATATGTTCCTAGCTGTATAATGACTTAAAACATTCACCAGTACTCATCCAAGGTGTCATAAAACACCCTGTCAACTGAGCATACAGTACAATGTACTTCTGTATTACGGTAAATTCATAAAATTATATATGTATATTACTGACATACAGTTACCAAACACTTCCTTGTTTCTACACTCAATGTCCATTTTATCAGTTTCACTTACCATATAGAAGAAGTTCTACAATTACAGACTGTAGTCTGTTTCTCTACATGCTTTGGTGTTCCCCTTTATTCTCTTTATAAATTAAGGTCACCCACAGGACCAGCACAAATCCGGTCCTATTTAGGTGTTCACAAATTTCAAATAATCTCAAACTGGTTTGAGACATGCCAATGAGTTTACTGTACTCCAATGGACTCCACATTCACCAGATCTTAATCCAGTACATCACATTTAGGATGTGGTTAAACAGGAGATTCGCATAGTGTACTATGTGGCCAATGAGTGTACTGTATGCAGTAAGCCACACACATACCTTATGCTTTCCATCCAATATGAATTCAGTTAAAGTGGAACAAATTGAGATAATTTCCATTTCAACAAAAAATCTGATTCTGTGCAGAAGCATTTCACTTAATTAAGTAAATTACAAAAGGGGAAGATGATGAAGGAGCCATGGGTAGGTGAAGAAATGTGAACGTTTTTAAAGCTTTAAACTTACAGGATGTGACTGAAAAGATTATATGTGTTTCCTTTCATCTCCTTTGATGTAATTTTGGTCCAAAATTGGCTCAGACATTTTGATGTATGCATATTGCCATTTAACGGCAAGCTTAGAAAGCCCACAGCAGTGTTCATTGCCTTTAAAAGACATGTATGATATGTTTGCACTCAAAGAAAGAGACAGAATGCGTTTAAATATACTGATCAGCTGTCATACACAAATAGAGAAATATCTGTCATGTTGAGGTGATTCTGAGTAGCATAAGCAATTATTAATAATTCCTATGTTTTCATGCATTTATTCACTTACTTATCCACTTCATCCATCAAGAGGGTCGTGGAAGAGCCGGTGCCTAGCGGGCGCAAGCCAGGAACAACCCTAGAGAGGGCGCCAGTCCATCATAGGGCACACACTGATACACACATACACACTCCACACAGAAAGGACCCAGAAAGCTGCACCTGGGGATTAAACCCAGGAGCTTATAGAAGTGCTACCCAGCAAGCCACAGTGCCTAGATCTGTTCCTTTTTTCTATTTAATTCTTTTTGCTGCCTTTTGTTTTGTTTTGACTGAGGTGCAAGTTTTGAAACAGGTTAAAAACGTTAGCAAGGAGATGTTTTTGTTTTTTTTTGTCAGTCAAGTTGTTTAGGGTACTTTTGGGCATCATATTACTACTATAGTAATCTCTTTCTGACTTCAAAACCTATTATAAAACACATTTTTCCATTACATCTTTCTTCGACCTCTTCACCTGTGTAACTGTTAGTGTATATTATGATGTCCTATTGTAATGTGACCTTGGGTAAAGGCGCTATGTAAGTATAACTTATTATTAGTATTATTATTATTATTATTATTATTATTATTAATACTACTATAGTGTTTTAAAATAATTTGTGTTTTTTTTTTTTGAACAATGCGAGTTAATTATCTGCGCTGCGAGCCCTTTTTGCGTTGTTCGCCGCGGTGTGTTATTTTACTCCTATCCCTTAGTGTTGTGTTTTCGTTTTCTCCCTACGTCAGTAATGGCGTTTGTTTTGATTTACCGCGGCGATCGATTGGTTTGTCCTTTTACTTTACGCACCTGTTTTTCATTTCCGTTAATTAGTTTAGCAGCTGATGGCGCCTGGGACACGAGGCTGGAAGGGGCTGTACCCTGGACCCGCGGCTTGAATGGCTCGCGTTTGGGTCCGCGGCCAGAGGGGTCGCCCCCGGATCCTGGCCGCTAGAAGCCGCTATAGAATCACTATCAGCCCCGATCCCGGTATCTGGCCGTAACGGGCAGCCCCCTGGATCTTCGGCCATCACGTTCGTCTGTAGATCCTTGGCTCTGAAAGCCGCCCTTTCTTTCTCCCCCTTTATGTCCTTTTACTTTCTTTCTGTTCAGGCTGTTTATAGTTTTCTTTGTCTTTTCCTTTTTATGGGCCTGTTCATGGTACCCCGGCTCCCATAGGTGCTGTTGCTTGGCCCCCGGCATGAAAGCCGTCCTAGACCCTCTGGCGCGGAACCATTATGGCGGTACCGCAACCACCACCGTCGCTGTGGGACCCTCTACGCTCCAGCCCGTTCGCGAACCCCTGGGACCCGGTCGCCCTGGACCTTGACTCAACGGACCCAGGCTGTTCGCGGATTCCTGGACTGCTATGGAGTGAGCCCCTTGGCCCCACCACAGGACTCTGGACTCTGGGCTCTACGCCCCACCGATCTCGTGTGTGGACTCATTTTCATTTATCGTTCAAATGCCTGATTTATGTGTCTTTTGTTAATAAATGTTGTCTGGTTTTCCCCGGATTTGTTGTCTGTCTGTGGATTCTGCATTACGGGCTCCGGTTTTAAAACCCGATAGGGATCCTGGGGATTTAGCGAGACCAGGAACGGTCTTGCGAGATCTCCGGGATGCCCTGTCGTAACAGTTAATTCTGTGACCCAAAGCCATGCTAATACATTGAGAGGGACAAACTGGAGCCAAGACCAAGTATGACTGCAGACAGCTGGGTTTATTATTGCTTTACCACAAGCAGAACATAAAAACAGTTATGTAGACTACATTCTCTAGGGAGAAAATGTGAAATTGATTATATTTTTTTGAATAAACTGCAAAAAAAGGACAAACTGAGGTAAACAATGATGAAGACATACATTAGGACATGAATTATAAATAGAATGAATTAAATGCTTGTTTTTTAAACATTTCAGATACGCTACTAGTCAAAAATTGTGACACACTTCCTCATTGACTTTCTCATCGTGTCTAAAGATTTGACTGGTACTGTATCTTTAATGACATTTCATATTTAATGAACTATTTTTTGTTGGGACAGTAAAAGCACATTAAAACCCACACAGTGTTTCTTTCTTTAATTTGGCATTAATTTCCTTGCAGACAGTATGAAACTTTATTTCATGTTTTGTTTGGACAAACCAATAGAGACATTTAGAGTTATTAATGAATAAAAGTAAATAATAATAACGATAGGTAATTGTACTTATGAGTTGATACAATAATATCCAAGAAAAGCTGAGTCTTTGAAAAGGCAAAGATAGCCAGAGAATATCCAGTTTGTCAACAAATGCATGAAAAAATTGTTGAAATGTTTAAAAAACAATATACTACAAAGAAAGATTTACAAAGGCATGGGTGTGGAAGAAGAGAGTACGGACATAAGAATGACCTGCCCGCAGTTTTGACCTCTCCTCAGTAAAGAATGTGTGAAGAATTTTGAACCAAAAAAGTGACAACAACGACCCCGTAGTGTTGCATATTTTAAGACGTGTTTTCAGTGAGAATGGTACATCATACCCAGCCGTCACCATAGTGGTGGCAGTATCATGCTGTTGGGTGTGTCTTAGTGGCTGGGACAGGGAGGCATACTTCTGAAAGTATCAAGCATATAGAAATTAATTAAAATTAAATAATCTTAAATTATTAACAATAAAAATGTTATTACAACTAATAAAACATATTGATAAAAAGCCATAAATATAAAAAACCATAAAATCATCTTGATCTCAGATCATCAGGTCTCTGTGTCCCACAATAATGTCATGTCTTGAAGTCATTTCTGTGTGGAGTCTGCATGTCCTCCCCGTGTCTTAAGTTTCACAGTGTCAACAAATCCCAAAAAAGTTGGGACAAGTAGCAATAAGTGGCTGGAAAAAGGAAACTGAGCATATCGCTCAGTTTGGAACAATCGCTGTGCGTAAGGGTCAAGGCCGTAAAACTCTACTGGATGCTCATAAACACTACAATAGCGTATTTACTCAGTGGATAAATACTAACCAAAAACTAGAGCATCG
>JAUZSU010131371.1:0-16696 GCA_034780255.1 Parotocinclus maculicauda
CCGACATGACAAGTTTTTATCTGCGGTTTTGTGTTCGCTGTTTGTAAAAGTTTCATTATAGACTGAATTCATTCAAGTCCTACGATGAAACCCAAACGTTCTGCAAGTTCTATGGCTAAAATAGTGTAGAAATACTTAAATATATATAGCATCCTTACTTCATGGATATTCGTTTATCGCAGGTGGTCCTGGAGCGTAACCCCCACAATAAACGAGGGAACACTGTATTTTTTTTCCTGAATTATGGCCAATTATATGAGCATTTATTGTAATACAATTGAAATGCTTCACATTTATAGTAAATATAAAACATTTTTTTAAATATATTATATAAAACACGATTAAAAAATGATTTCACTTATACAGTATGACTGGATTTAGGGTTCTAAGGCCTAAATCTTGACCCAAATGCACCCCTTTCCGGTAAATGAACATGTCCAAAAATTAAAATTTTTGGTAGTATTCCTTATTTTTTTCCTTATACCTAAAATTTGCATACATACATCAATTATTCAAAGGTTTTTTGCTTATTGCTTTATTGTTTACCAGGATAAATAAAACCATATTTATATGCTTTACTGCAATTATAAAATATGGGTGTAATGATACAGTCTGCTTACTATTTGATTTGATTCACATTACAGAGCTAATGATTAGATGTTCTTATGATTTTGTTCTTAAATAAGTTTTAAACAAAAAGTAGTTTTTGTTATCGTAGTCTACGATACCCATCTACCCGTTGAATCTTCAGAGTGGTGCAGCCCTGGTTTGCCGTGTTTCACCACGGACCTCTCCTTAGCTCTTCCTGGACTCATTTGCCATGTCTCGTCTCACATCTCACCCTATCTCTACCTGGACTGGTTGCTATATCTTATCATGCACTTTATCTCTTCTTCTACTTGGGTTCTCTGTGTCTCACCACATCCCGTCATAAACCTGGCCCAACTTCTGGACCAGCAACCACGTCCCACACCCTTTATTCTGTGTCTCTTTCTATATTGCCACTTGGCTGATTTAGTGTATTAATAAGGCACCCGTGCGAACCAGTGTGTGAGTCCCAGCCCCGTAAAGCAGGTGGTTCTCATACTGTCTTGTACACTGTATCTACAACACCATCACCAAAACAGTATCCGTACATCGGTGGTCCTATGGTGGATAGAGTGGGGTGATAATAAATTGTGCACAGTATCAGTTGGGCAGCACAGTGTCAATCAGCCTTTGTAGACCAATAAACTGCTTCTGTATGGCAGACGAGCCTTAAAAAATAGCAACTCAGGGTAATGAGTAGGTGAGATCCTATTGGATCTGATCAGGATCCGGTATAAGTGTTAGGTGTGCGTCAAGTTTTTAACAAATAGCGGATAAAATAAGTAGCACACTGTTCCGGACAACTGGATGTAATTAAGTGTCGCTCAGTAGCCTGAGAGCTTTCAGTTTCAAGTCTCATCTGTGTCCATAATGCTGTGTTTTCCTTCAGTCCTTTTCTGCGTTTCACAATATTTTTCCTTCTCTACTTATAGCTGAATGCTTGCTCGACTTCAAAGCCTCTTCGTGTGTGTTTGCTTAATCCCTGCTCTCCTCCAAGCCGCTGTTTTCTTTGCCATTGACGACGGGAGTTTCGGACTGTGCCACCCTGCTGTAATAACTTCCCGCGAGCCCGTCCCGATTAAAGGAAGCTGTCCAAACACAAACACTCCATACAACCCATGTGTAACTTCTGTCCGGGGTCAGAAAGAGCCAGTATACATTTTTAGGATTGTACTTAAAAATGTCAAGCGTTGAGGTTAAAAAGAACGTGGTAATCTGAGCAATCGAATAAATGTGATGTTTGTAAATGGTTGCAGAAAGGTGATGTTAGTGTATGGGGTGATGTAGTGCATGTAGTATTATGGGGTGTAACAACTCTGCTTATAATACGTGGTACATGATTTGTATTCATGATACATTCATGAGTTCATGGTTTGATTATAATTTTTTTATTTTAAGTGAAAACAATGCACATTTTCTTAAAATCTATTGCAGCTTCACAGTGTCTTAAATAACTGAGAATGAAAATCCCATTATTATTTTTGGCAAATAACAATTTAAAATAAGGTGTACTTTTTTGTGTTTATTGCGTATGGAAAGAGGATGTTTGATTGTGCCCTCTGGTGTTCAAAAAATGCATTTGCATTTGATGGCAGTAGTGTATTTTCCATCCACCATGTTTTTGTGAATTTAGAATTTGCTTGAAGAATACCCTGAATGGAAAAAGTTGAAAATGTGTCAAATAAAAAAGTATCACAAAATCAGTTGTACACTAGGGCACAGTGGTGCAGTCGTTAGCACTGCTGCCTCACAGCTCTGAGATCCCCGGTTCGATCCTGACCTTAGGCTCCGCCCTTGTGAAATCTGGGAACCAGCTGTCCCATGACCCTGACTAGTATAAGTGGATAAGATAATTAATGAATGAATGAGTTGTACACTAGGTCCAGGTGGAAACGATAAATGCAAAAAATGTTAAAGGAACTCGGCTCGGCTCGTGGAGCCCTTCAGTAGCTCCCCGGCACTTCGCCCTTGTGTGGACCCTCGACGGCCGGGTCGTTCTCGGGCCCTTGGACCCTCAGCCATGCAAAGGATCCCCTGCAGCTGATGGCGCGGTTTGGAATCGCGACTGAGGCCGTTCAACGGATCCCCCCGACACTTCGGCTGCCTTTGGGTCCTATGGCACCCCACCGCGGGATTCTGGACTCTCGGCTCGCTAGCCTGCGTGGGACTTTTTCCCTTCTTTGGTTATGCCTGGTTTATGTGTGTTTTATTTAATAAATGTTCTTTTGTTTCCTCTTATTCGTTGTCTGTCTGTGGATACTGCATTCTGGGCTCCAACTTGTAAAACCCGATAGGGATCCTGGGGATTTAGCAAGATCAGTAATGATCTTGCGAGATCTCTGGGATGCCCTATCGTAACAGGAACAGGGTTTTTAAAAAGTTATTCTCCATCACGTCTACTATGAGAACAGACTATGTGCCCTGTGCAATGGAACGGCATAATCCACTGTAAGTGCACGAAATCTTTTGGCTCATCTGTTTATACTGGTGTATATATATATGCACTCTTATGCAAAGTTTGGGCACCCCTGCTTAAACCGCATGTTTTGCTTACTTAACCACATGTTTTTCTTACTTAACTTTGCAAGGAGCAAAATCGAAAAGAGCATACGAAACTTAACACGCGCAAACGTTTGGGCACCTTTCCAGATGATCCACTAGGATTTTGTCAAGACTTGTTTAGGGTTTGCATTTGAAAATGTCACATTCAATTTAATCCCCTGCAGATGTTAACTTTCTTTTCATTTCTAGTACAGATATACAGATGAACAGCGCGGCAATGAAAAAATGGAGCCATGCGGAGAAGACACAGGAGCAGGTGAGTAAACGGAGGAAGATAAAATGACTTCCTGTTCCCAAAGGAAGTGCCATGGGGTGCGAGAGTTCAGCGGGGTCAGCGCTGTGTTTGTGGACCTTATCTGCTGGGTAGACGTTTGCGTTTTCCTCCTGCACTGCCTGCTCGTTTGGCTTGTGAAGGTGAACTTGACCGTAACGACTGTAGGCTTTCTTTTTCGGTACAGAATCCTGATTGATAATCTGCAGTGTATTTTTAGTAGCAGTGTATAAATAACTTGTGGTACATTTTTCCTTATTTGCATTTCTGTCTTAGGATTTTTTGTTACACCTGGTTAAATAAGAAACATTGCATGTAATGACTGAGCACAGGTGTGTTGTGACTGGTAATCTGCCATGTCTTAACTTCTTAAACTCTTAATGCTCATTACCGAGTGGAAGATTGTGACTCATGGTGGATTTGGTTCTTGTCGTAGAACAAGTGACAAAGGTTTAACATGTTGCACAGGAGGCAGCTGTGCTCCTTATACAGCATATGCTGTACAGGTATATAAGCAAAGCAAAGCATCCTGGTTTATCCCTTATCCTTGTCAGGAAAAGGGGTGCTGGTTGGGGACTTTGGGGGGATCCAGAGTCTTTCCTGTAATCCACTGAGCTAATTCACTTACTCTCTGAGCATGGAACCAGTCCTGCCATAGACAGCCATCTTTTACCACATCACTCACATCGCATTACATCACATTGTAAACCCAACCAGTGGTTCGAAGCCAGGGCCTCATCAACTGGTATTTCAAACTTTTGTATATTTCTGCTAGCCACCTGCCTAGTATGTGTAGGTCTCCATGGGCACCACAACGTCTATAAAGGTGTGCTGTGGTATCCAGCACCAAGACAGATCCTATAAGCTATGTTATGAGGTGCAGACTCTGTGGGTCAGACTTGTTTGTCCAGCACATCCCACAAGTGCTTGATCGGACTGAGATACAAGTTAACAACACTTTAGTCATGTTCCCTAAACCATTCTTGAACAAATTCGCCAGCGTGGCAGGGCACATTGTTCTGCAAAAATATGCCACAGTCATTAAGACAAAGTTTACAAGTACTTGGCAGAAGTGTGCACTTAACTGACATGACTTGCAACTTAAGTCCTGAAATTGATGACTTGCGACTCGACTCAACTTTGTCTTTACGTCAGTGAATCAAGACTTTAAAGCCTTTGTTTTAACGTAATGATTCATTTCCAGGTGCCTAACTAGGGCACGCATAAGTCTGTACCCTGTATTCTTTGGGATTGTGCCAGGAGCCTACACAAACCTGACCTGACTAGAAAAGAGTACAGTGTTCCCTCGCCACTTCGCGGTTCACCTTTCGCGGCCTCAGTGCATCGCGGGTTTTCAAAAAATATTAATGTACAAAATAATCGCGGGTTTTTGCAGAACTTTTACATTAAAAAAATGTATAAAAATGTATAAAAATTGATTAAAAATATTAATTCTAACAATAAAGCAATGCTATAAATCATAAAATATGATGATTTACAGTAAATAGCTGTTGTAGCTACTCAATGTGTAGGATATGACGTGCTGTAAGCTCGGTACGGACGGAGCATGTGTGATACAAGAGTGATGTATGACGTATTTACTCAGTTCTATGGCTAAAGTAGTGTATAAATACTTAAATAAATATAGCGTCCCTACTTCGTGGATTTTCGTTTATCACGGGTGGTCCTGAAACGTAACCCCCCGCCATAAACGAGGGAACACTGTATACAAAATTGCATGCACTTTTTCTTTTTTTATCCTAAGAATAGGGTAAGGGTGAGGATTGTGATTCGATACTTTCAAAATTATTGTTATAATTGTCATCTTGACTGAACGTGCAACATTGAAGGTGGCACCACATCCCCACAAATGCACCATAGTTTTGGATGGTAACAAGCCCACAGACTTTTGGCCATATAGTTTCTAAATGACACCAATGAATGTTTAGTCATGTTTGGCTTGCTTGATCGTGTGTAATTAAGGCATTGCTGTGTTATGACTGTTAACACTATTCTAAAAGAAAAAAAGATTTTAAGCTCGCTGCTCACTCAGAGTTAATTACGAGCCTCTGAGTCACCCAGCAGATCAAAGCGCAGCCGCGTTTCGATCCATGGCGAGCATGTGACAACGGTTCGCAAATGGTAGGGTTAGCAAATAAACACGTCTGCTAGCAGCTGCAGCTCCGGGTGAGATGTTGAGGCGTAAGTGTGTGTCACGTCGTCTGAAGTTGCTGCAGGTGGACTTCACGTGATGGGCGACAAACAGCGCAGACACTGTTTCTCTCCGAAGGAGGTATGTGTATATCAACAAGTGCAGGTCACCCTCAGCAGCTGTGTTTTTCCTCGCTCGGTCCCTGATGGGCGTATGAAGTGCGTTTCATGGCTAATTTATGACAGATCTTATGACATGCATTTGAAATTTCCTGAAAATTTCAGAAGTGCCAAAAGGTGTACCTGAATTCTGGCCTAGCTACTAGCAAGTTTAGCACAACTCAATTGGCATCTTATCTGTTAAAATGGCTGGATTTCGTAATCACAATTGATCGAACTGAAGTAGATATGGAGCAGATGAACATTAAGCATCCTTGGTATTTTGTGTACAGTTTTAAGCATTAATGCATGAACCAGCTACATAAAGACTCTAATTAAGGCAGAGTGGTGCACAAAAGATGGTGAATCCTTCAGATTTTGCTGTACATTTGCATAAATATGACCTAAAATGACATTGGATTCTCACACAAGTCCTAAAGGTAGGTAGGGAGAACCCAGTTAAAAAGGCAAACCAAAAATGCTATACTTGGTTGTTTACTGGTTGAGGAAAGTGATCCAATTTCTTTGGTAAAAATATGTCAGTCTCTAGGATTAGTAGTAAAGTGTTGCTCCATTTCTAACCATGAAAATTCATTACTTTAATGCTCCAGCATCTTTCTAAAAGCTTGAACTTATAACACTTTCAGTCAGAGGCAGTTTCTCCTGCTTTTTCGTATGGTTTTCTACGGTTGTGCTGGTGTAAACAAAACTAAAAATGCAATTAATAAAACATTCTTTCATTTCTAATCCAGAGCAGAGTAACGCCCATTTTAGTGCTAAATCAATTAATCTATTTAAGATAAGATAATCCTTTATTATTCCCACAATGGGGAAATTTCAGTTTTAGAATTTCAGATTCCAGAATTTCAATTTAGCGGGTGTTTATGCACAGCTGTGCCCCTATGACTGCTTGGCAAGCAGATGGGTACAGATGTGCCCCTGTAAATTCTGTCTGTGGCCCAGTAGAACAAGTAGTTTAGAAACACCCTGATTAGATTTCCTTGTTTAATTGATTTTTCGATGTATCTATGAACTGCTAACATATCAAACATAATTTGTTTTCCAGACAGTATTTTTTGTGAGCTGCACTACATGAGTTCTGGAGCAGCTTTTAAACACTTAATTGTTCTTACCAAGTAGTCATTTTGGTTAAGTACTTTTGATATTACTTACGTCCCAGTACTTTGGCACTATTCGCTACATTTGAGGTAACATGAAAACAGTCTACATTTGTTGCCTAGGTCATTTTGTTCTAGCCTGTCTGTTTTCTTGTGGTTTTCAAGCTTGGCCTGGTTTACTTTAGGTACTTTGGGTTTCTTCCCTGGTAGGTAGATTGACTCGTCTAACTTCCCCCTTGGTATAAGTAATATATAGGCACTAGGTTTTACTCTTTGTCTGCCGTGGGACAGACACGGACCCTAATCAGGATAAAACACTTACCGAAGATGAATGAGTGAATCAATGGTATTATAGTGGTTTTCTGGTAGTAATGGGATTTGAACTCATAACCCTCAGCTAATAGAGCAGAACCACTGAGCTGCAGCTGCTCCCTGATCCCTTTTTAGTCATTGTTTTTCTTGTTTTCCCACCTCTCCTCCCTCCAATCTGTGGGCTTCTGTAATGACTCTTTAATGAGTATCTCTTTTTAATGCCTGTTCCCTGCAGCAGTGGGATTTAGGAGTGTGAACGAGTGTAAATGTAGCGCATAATGGGTCCCGAGCGGGGCTGTGTACATGTCTAGTCAATATCTTCCAGTTACACGTTGGTTGCCAGATCCAGGTGTCAGTAGTGTGAGTGGGATGTCCTTGCACACCACAATACAGTATCTTACATTACCAAATACTTATAGAGGAAGTGGCGTTGCCAATAGCTACTTATGCAGAGAACGATCTGGATGGGTAAATTCCCAAGTAGCTATTAATCATGCTAAAGTGTCACAGTGCATTAGCAATGGTGTGGGAATATGATGAATTAGCTCAATAATAATATGATGTAATGATGGCTTTCATTCATGGCTTGTATAGTTTTGCTGATGGCTCCACAAAACATTAAATATACAAATCTAATGTTGTTTTTGCACGAGTCTGAAACTGAGCATGACTAGCTACATATGTTCTAGAAAAAAATATATATTTCAAATGTTTTTTTTGTCAGAAACTAGCTGCATTGCTAGCTACGGTTATCCTCCAAATGTAACATAATACCTTTCCCTTGTGTTTATGTTTCTCGAAAAGATAAAAAGCTAATTACTAGCTACAGAAGTACTCAAAACATCAAACACATATTCCTTATATTTCATTTGTCTACATCTAGCTATACTGCCAGCAAAATTTTCCTTAAATGAGATCTCCTTAATACGTTTGATATTTTTGGTACAAAGAGAGATCATATATAGAGAAAAACTAGACTTACTGAAGTCTCCTGTTTCCCAGGTTTTTCTCCTGAGCTAAAATACTAATCGCTTATGTGTCTCCTTTTTAGTTTTAGCAGCAATCTTTGTTAAGACATTTGTCTCTGCCAAAATCTTGATTCTCATGTTTATCTGCTGCTGAAAAGGTCCGGGTCCCAGCGGTGCTTTCTGTCTAGATCAAATGTCCTAGTTTGGCCATGTCTGAGGAAAGGGAGGCCAGTGGTGGGATCATCCCCTGGTGCTGGTACAATGACCCCTACTCATACCTGTGATGGGCAGGCATCCTGTCCACGCCTCTGTATTTTGGGGATTGGTACAGGAACCCACAAGATCCTGACCAGGAATAAGCATTAAACAGGAACTAAACAAGCAAATAAGGTAAATACAAATAATATATTTGGTATTTAGAATAGATATCAATGATTACACTTGTTCATATTTTACTCTTAACGTAGTCAAGCAATTTATGGCCATTGTTTTTGTGTCTTCAGTCAACACTCAAATTAGATTAGAACAATTGTATACATCTTCAAGCTTGTTGAGTTGAAACTAAGGCAGCTCATGCGGTTCAGATGTAAGAGCCAGTTGCTGGAAACAGCAGTTCCTGAGATCTACCTCAGACTGGGCATACGACCAATGGACGTCTCAAGATAAAATCAGTTATGACTCCTTTAATCTCAACTGTATTTATGTTTCCTTATTGTCTCATTCTGTGTCTCCTATAGAATTTTAGAAGAAACATCTGAGACAAAGTTTATACAGTTTCTGGCAAAAATTATTGTTGAAACATGCCTCAAACAAATTAAACTAAATAATAGTAATTAAAGGCATATCATTGTCCACATCAAGTAGACAAAAAATATGGAATCAGTCAATGTTGAGGGAAAAAATATGGACAAATACCAGGACTTATATAGTATAGAACTAGTGGGCTTACAGAACGTAAGTTGCTGGACTGACAAAAAATGGAAATGATTAAAATGAAAATTATTATATATATATTAACATATATATATATATATATATATATATTAACTTATATATAACAAGGTAATACAGCATGGATATCTGTTCCCATTAAGCTGTGCATAAAATTTCGTGCGAGCATGAATAAATTGGGATGTTTATAAAATGGAAAATGAAAAAAAATCATATATGTTTGAAAGCTCAGATCAATATGCTTTAAAAAGTATATATATAGCTGTGCATTTTTAATCATACACATACATCTCTAGCCAAAAGACTCGTGACTTGACTTGGACTCTAGCCAAAAGACTCGTGACTTGACTTGGACTTGTATGAATATCTTTTATGAACATCTCTGCAGTATTCCTCCAGGATGTTACCTATCAGCTTTTTCCTTTGTCTTTTGCAGAAGACCAACAGATAATTACTAACAGCACAACTTCTTCAAAACACTTTAAACCTAATGTTTTGTTTTTGCAGTTGTCTCACAACTAGTTACATTGCTAACTACCCTAGTCTGCCAAATCGCTTACATAACAGCTTTTCATTTTGTCTTTTGTTTCCACAGCTTACTAAACGCTAATTACTAGCAGCACAAGTTCAAGCTCCAAAAACATGAATTAAAAAATCTTAATGATTTGTTTTTACAGGAGTCTTAAAACTCCTGTAAAGCTGAAAAGCTGATTTGAAAGCTAAAAGCTGCATCACTAGATACTAGATACATTCACGAAAACGGTTCTAAAACCCTAACAAAGCTAGCTTTACCAGACTACAGTACACAATCTTAGTTGTTTAGTGTTTATATGGGAAAGCCAACATTTCCAACTGCACAATTTGCCAAAACATTAAGCATTATGATCATGATGTTATGATCGTCTATATCTAGCTGCATCGCTATCTACAATGGCTACAAAAAAAACGAACAATACTGAATGTTTTGCTTTCTAGAGTGTAAATGTGAATGTAACTATTATGTGGTTTCTAATTTACTGTAAAATGTTTATATGTTGTAATCACCATGGTGCCTCTAATTAGGCTAAATAACTTTAAAAGTAAACAACACATTTATCTAGTTAATTAGCTTAGTTTAGCGAGTGTTGGAAAACGTTTGTGAAGCTCAGGAATAACAGATAAAATGTGTCATCATCTCTGTCTAAAGAAGCACACAGTTGTATTTTCATTTCTTTATTAATCATTAACAGGCCAGGTTGGGAAAAAGTATGTGAACTTTCATACTTAATGTGTAGTACAACCGCTGTTAGCAGCTATAGAGCCTTTGACTAGTGAAGAGACAGAATTGGGGAATTTTTGTCATTCAGAGTCACCAGCTGAGGGCATCCTTTCCCATGCTATGAGGACAAACACGCTCACACACACACACACACACACACACACACACACACACACACAGTACACACCTTCACACATGCGTCCCAACAAGACACTTAAGCAGCATTTATAAATCATCTGTTGCATATTCCATTGAGTCATCTTTAATGATTGAGAAAATAAAATGCTTAGTTTAATCGAATATAGGATTTTGTGACTGGCACCGTATTTGAGATCTAACATACCTTTTGTACAGTGACTACCTTACAGCTTACAGGGATATCACTGGGATAATGGGTACCTAGACTGGGACCTTTTTATCTCTCCTTCACCCATCAGCACAAAACTCGTTCAGAAACTGTACAATATGAGTGCCTGCTTTTGAAACTTATCCTCTCTCTGTCTTCTCTCTCTCTCTCTCTCTCTCTCTCTCTCTCTCTGTGCATGCTGGGAGTTTGGGTGGCGTGAGCGTGGTGTGTGAGAGAGCGGTGAACGGTGTCTCTGTTAGAGAGCGGTTTTTCTAATTTCTTTCCACCGTACACTTTTCCCCTTTATTTATTTCTTTTTTTCTTTCTTTTTCTATATCTCTTTCTAAGAGGTTACAGTTTCAGTTTGTGTAGACCGGTTTTGTCGCCGAAGGCGGAGAATCGGGAAGCCATGGCGCCTCGCCTTGCGGCGGAGGCGCCAGTTTTGTCCCGCACAAACGGGTTTCGTTGTGTCCCCACTACTGGAGCCTCGGTTGAGGATGTGCTTCTAGCAGTGGGAGACAAAGTTGGCCATGAGCAGATTTATTCCGCTTCTCGGATGAATAAAGCGGTTGTTGTGTTTCTAAAAGACGAACGTTTAGTGAACCAGATTGTAGAGAGTGGAATCTGGGTTTTGGAGACTTTTGTACAGGTGTCTCCGTTATTTACACCAGCCACAAAGGTGACTATATCTAACGTCCCACCGTTTCTGTCCAGTGAACTGCTCGTTAAAGAGCTCAGCAGGTTTGGAAAACTCGCTAGTGCGATCACTATGATTCCGCTGGGCTGTAAAAACACGGCGCTAAAGCACGTCTTATCTTTTAGACGCCAGGTTCTAATGTTTCTAAACAGTCCGGAGAAAACACTGGAGGTATCGTTCCGTGTTTCTGACGGGGAAAACTCGTACATGGTGTACGCCAGCACTGACAGTCTCAGGTGTTTTGAGTGCGGGGATGTAGGGCACAAACGTTTCGCGTGTCCTTCAAAAGTACAGGCGGGACTACACGAGACTCAAGCTTCTACTCCGGCTGGATACAGTGGAGCTGCCGCTAGGAAAACCACCGACAGAGCCCCTCAGGAGCCGAGTGCAGGTACGAGTTTAGCTCCGGAGCTCAATCATGGAGTTGAGGTGAGTGAGCGCTTGGTAGAGACTGTTTTGGAGGTGGGTAATGTGGGGCAGACTGGTCAGGGGGAATGTGAAGCTGTTTTTCAGTCTGGTGAAGTTGGTAGGGAAGTCAGTGGAATAACTGGTGGAGATGCAATAGCAGGGCCGAGTGGTGTGTGGAGCAGTGTGGTAGTGCGGGAAACTGTAGAACCTGCAGCTGTGTGTGAGGGTCAGCCTGTGTTAGCTCCGCATGCAGAACCTGCAGGTGTGTGTGAGTTTCAGCCTGTGTCAGATCTTCCTGTAGAGGAGGGGATGGAGGAGGACAGGATGTCTGAAATGTCGGAAATGTCGGAAATGTCTGAAGTGTCTGATGTGGGTAGCAGTCAGTTCAGCAGTGAGACGCTGTACTCACTGGACCAGATTAATTTGTTTTTAGATGAGACTAAGGGTAAATCCGTAAATATAAAGGACTTCTTTCCAGATCTAGACAGGTTTGTGTGTTCGGCTTTGAAAGTACAAAAGAATTTTGGTGACGATGTTCTCCCCCGTAATAAGCGCTACCGTTTGAAAAAACATATTACTGCCATTCGCAAAGAAAAATCTAAAAAAACTGGTTCTCGAGTCTGTCCAAATCGCACTAATGTCTGATCAGAAAGCACGTAGAGACAAGGCCTCTTCTATCTGGTTTTCCTGTTTTCTCCTCCTGTACTCTCTGTTTTCTCTTTCCTCTGAGCTCATGGGATTCTTTAGGGTAGGATCTTTGAATGTAAATGGGTTTAGAGATAGAGTTAAACAGTCTTTATTTACTGAACTTTTTAATCTTAAACAGTTACACGTGTGTTTTCTACAAGAGACACACAGTACCAGTGATATGGTAGCTGATTTTGGCATGCGCTGGAAAGGGGATCTTTTTTTTAGCAACTGCACAAATTTAAGCTCAGGTTTGGGTGTTGTTTTCGCCCCGTCTTTGAGAGCTTCTGTTTTATCAACAAGCGAAGTAGTACCAGGACGCTTGCTCGTGATCAGAACAAAAATCAGTGAGCTTTCTTTTGTTCTTATAAATGCGTATGCCCCAAATAGAGGGCCAGACAGAGTACAGTTCTTTTCCAAATTAAATCAGACTTTGCAGTCTCTCTCTTCTGAGGACACTGTAGTTATGGGCGGGGACTGGAACTGTACTTTAGATTTCACTAAGGACAGGAATGGGGAAGAACCTTATCCCCAGTCTGCAGCAGCCCTTACTAACAGTGTCTCTGCTTTTAACTTGATTGATGTGTGGCGAGAAAAACATCCCGCAGTTAAACAGTACACATGGGTGAAAGTTTGTGCAGGTGGAGTTTCTGCTGCGAGATTAGATCGGCTATATGTATCACATAGAGCGAGGCATACCGTCAGTCAGTGTAGTATTTTCCCAACTACTCTTTCTGATCACCATTTATGTACTGTAGATTTTTTGTTTAGAACCCAGGTCCATAAGAGTAGCATATGGTATTTTAATAAGAAACTTTTACAAGACAAAGCTTTCTGTGAGCATTTTAAGTTGTTTTGGGGGGAGTGGGTTTTAAAGAAGGATGAGTTTGAAAACCTCATGCAGTGGTGGGACGTTGGAAAGTCTCAGATCAGGACCTTCTGTCAAAATTACACAGCCTACTCCACAACCAGGTTAAGATTGGCCATCAAGGTTTTAGAACAGGACATTGATAAAATTCATGAACACATGATTACTCAAAATGCAGCTGGTCTTCAGAAGATTTTAACTATTAGGAAAAACAAACTAGGATCTCTTTTACATGAGCAGGTGAAAGGTGCAATGGTTAGAACCAGATATATGTCTATAAATGACATGGATGCTCCCACAGCCTTCTTCTTTGATCTGGAGCGGTCCACAGCAAGGCATCAGTCACTGATGTCACTGCGAAAGACAGATGGGAGCATCACTTCAGATCCTGTTGAACTGAGAAAACTGGCTGTTGATTTCTACTCAACCCTGTTTGCAGCTGAGGGCTCAGACTATCTGTGTTCTGAGGAACTCACCACAGATCTCCCTCAACTGGACAAAGGGCAAACTCAAGCACTGGACGCTGATCTGACTTTTGAGGAGATTACAGAGGCTGTATATCAGCTGACTTCTGGACGGGCTCCAGGAATCGATGGACTACCTGTGGACTTCTTTAAAGGTTTCTGGGGGGTCATCGGAGAGGACTTGTTCAGTGTTCTGCAGGCCAGTTTTATGGAAAAATCACTCCCAGTGAGTTGTCAGCGTGCTGTCCTGTCTCTCCTACCAAAAAAAGGAGACCTTGGCTTGCTCAAGAACTGGAGACCCGTGTCACTTCTTTGTTCGGACTATAAAATTTTGTCCCGCTGTATTGCAAACAGACTTAAAGGCGTCCTGGACACAGTCATACACATGGACCAATCATATTGTGTACCTAAACGGTCCATTTATGATAATCTGTTCTTAATCAGAGACTTAATAGATTTTGCGGAACTGTCGAGTACAGATTTTGGTTTACTGTCCTTAGATCAGGAAAAAGCTTTTGATCGTGTAAATTATGAGTATCTGTTTAATGTTCTGAAAAGTTTTGGGTTTGGGGATGCTTTTTTATCATGGGTCAGGTTGCTGTACACAAACGCTTCTTGCATGATTAAAATTGGTGGGGGATTAAGTCTTCCAGTTCTAGTCAGAAGAGGCATCAGGCAGGGCTGTCCGCTATCAGGGCAGCTGTATTCCATCGCTGTTGAGCCTCTTCTTTGTTTATTAAGGAAAAAGTTAATGGGTTTGCAGATTAGAAATGTCTCTATTAAACTTTCAGCCTATGCAGATGACATCACAGCTATAATTCGCCATAGCCAAGATATCGATTCCCTTAAAAAATGTCTAGATATTTATGAAAAAGCATCTTCAGCCCGACTAAACTGGGAGAAGACTGAGACCATGTGGTGTGGCCCCAATGCTGGAAATTTTCTTCTGCCAACACTTCCAGGTGGTACACAATGGGGTAGAATAGGGTTAAAAGTTTTAGGTGTTTGGCTTGGGACAGAAGCAGCAAGAACAAAAAACTGGGAGGGATTGGTGGGAAAAGTCCGTGCCAGATTGTCTAAATGGTCATGGTTGCTCCCCCAGCTATCGTATAGGGGTCGAGTCCTGATATCCAACAACCTCATAGCGTCGATTTTGTGGCATAAATTCACAGTGCTAAATCCACCAAGAGGACTGATTGAAGACATCCAGAAAGCACTGGTGGATTTTTTCTGGAATGGTCAACACTGGCTGAGGGCGGCGGTACTGTATCTCCCTGTGCAGGAAGGAGGACAGGGACTGATGCACATCCAGTCTAGAGTTGCTGTTTTACGTCTGCAGGCAGTGCAGCGGCTGTTGTTCCACAAACACCATGCATGGATGGATGTGGCCTGTGCTCTCCTCCGGACTGCTGGACGTGTGGGTTTGGACAGGCACCTTTTTTATATTTCGCTGGCCACACTGGACTTAGGAGGCTTGACTTCCTTTTACGAGACAGCTCTACAGGCATGGAGGCTTTTTTCCTTTTCGAAGGAAGATTTGTCTCCGTCAAATCTGGTGTTTGAAGAACCTCTGTTTTTTAACCCTGCTCTCCCAGCAATGTCCCGGATTTCGGGTACCCTGAGAGTAAACCTCCTCGAGGCTGGCGCAAGTAAGATCTGCCATCTGAGAAGGGGCTCTGACTGGGTGAATGTACAGCAGCTGGCAGACCTGATGGGCTTAAGGTCTTTACGTGTGGTATCCCAAGTGTTAGACCTCTTGAAGAGTGACCTACCAGTGTCAGTTTTAGACTTTTTAGGAAGAACGCCGGTGGAAGACCGTGAGACTGAGCATTTGGAGTTTCCAGAGTTAGTGGTCAGAATGGAACAGGACAACTGGGAGGAGGGTCAAGGAAAGCTTCTCTCACTGAAGACCCCAACTCTTGGGAATTTCAGGACTCTAGACAAAAAGTCATTATACTATGCCTGCATCAAAATACTGAACTTTCGATCCCTCATGGAGCTAAAAGCGACACCATGGGCTGAGGTTATGGGATCGGACTCCTCCCCGAAAGGTAGCTGGCGGTCCCTGTACAAAAGACCCGTTGAAAAGAGAATGGGAGATCTCCAGTGGAGACTTGCACATGGGATTTTAGCTACAAACAGACATGTGGCACGGCTTGATCCATTAGTCAGTGAGGGCTGTCCTTTTTGCGGGGCCACTGAGACTGTTTTTCATACTTTTTTTCAGTGTTCACGTCTGTCTCAAATACTGCTTTTAGTTAAGAACTGGGGTTTGGCTATTTTAGGACATTTTAACCCTAGTTTATTTATTTTTGGGCCCAAGTACACTGTTTTACAGAAAGAGAAAGTTGTTCTTTTAAATTTTCTGTTTGCCTCAGCAAAGCTAGCAATTTGGTGCAGTCGCAAGAGTAAGATCAAGGGGTGTGGAGGGACTGATCCGGTTGTAATGGCAAGAGGTTTTGTGTTACAAAGGCTCCGACTGGAATATGAATTTTATAAACTGGTTGATGATGTAAACTCATTTTTTGGGGTTTGGGGTTTTAGGAGTTACATTTGTGAGCCTGATGAACAAGATGGTTTCGTGATGAATTTCTAACATGTTACTGTTATAGAATTTTTTCCTATTTTTTTTTTTTTTTAAATAGTTTCTTGTAAATGATTTTTAATGCCTTGTAATTAAAGGGTTTTGAAAGTCAAGTCTCTGTCTCTCTCTCTGTCTCTCTGTCTCTCTCTCTGTCTCTCTGTCTCTCTGTCTCTCTCTCTCTCTCTCTCTCTCTCTGTCTCTCTCTCTCTCTCTCTCTCTCTCTCTGTCTCTCTGTCTCTCTCTGTGTCTCTCTCTCTCTCTCTCTCTCTCTCTCTCTCTCTTTGTCTCTCTCTCTCTCTCTCTC
>JAUZSU010131382.1:0-16695 GCA_034780255.1 Parotocinclus maculicauda
CCATCTCCACATCATTGCATTCAGTTTTTATTCACAATTTGTTTAGTGTCCCAACTTTTTTGGAATCCGCTTTGTACATACATACATTTTTAAACGCTTAACTACTTGCTGAAAATTATCCCTATAATACAAAGCACTGTGAAAAGTAAAAAGTACACTCACAATCTGAAACAAAGTGCTTTTAAACAAATTAAAAGGCACATCATTTTCACTGTCCTCATTTACCTTTGATAAACTGTCATCCTTTTATAGAGTAAAATCACTGTTATTTTAAAAAATACTCTAGTAAAAGTAATCATTAACTACTAGAACAGCAAATTGTGGAAATAAAAATACTCAATGTAAATATGTGGGAAATTATTCAACATTATGCACTAGACAGTATGTAGTCACATATCCAGCTTTTCATAGACAGGGTTTAAAGAAAATGGACCAAAAAAGAATTAAAAAAAATATTCAGTGAGTGGGTGTTCTCTGGGTGAAAATATCTTTCTGATGACAGAGGCCACAGGAGATTGGCCAGGCTCTGAATTGCCATGGTTTGATCTGATAGAATAGAAAAGCAACTATAAATAAAATAACTACTTATTACTATTTATAATATTATATGTAATATTTATTATAAAGTATGCAGAAGAGCATCTCTGAGCTTTGTTGCTTGTGTGTATGTATTACAAGTTTTATGTTTAACTGTAACCATTAAAAAAACCTCTCACATTTGAGAATTCACCTTGGTTGTATAGGTGCTTTTAAATGGATTCTGGGACAAGCAAGTTGTGTAAAGGAACATGTTAGGGGCTTCATCTATCCCACAGTGGAGCATTAAAAGCAGTATTAATTGAAAAGTGTATATGTACTGAAACAGAACTTTGCCCAAATTGGTGCCTTCTGTGAATGACCAAGAAAAAAGCAAAATTATCTGACCAATCGCAACTTTTAAGGATTTACAAGTCTTTATTGGTCAGTTTGTGCATGAGTCAACAATCTTACAAGCTTTACACAAAGTCGATGTGTATTGCACAATGTTTACATTTACGCCATTTAGTAGACACCCTTATCCAGAGGGACTTACAATTAATACAGTCTTACAATCCAAGCAATTGTGGTTTTGTTCAGGGACCCAACTGTGGCAAAGGTGGGATTTGAACCCTGGACCTTCTGATCCATAGTACAGTACCTTAACCACTAGGCCACCACAGTCCTGACAATATCAGGAAAAAAAACTCCAAAATCCAAGGTTGGGACACTTTCTGAGACTTGGTTCTCCCAAGGTGCACACGTGACACAATCCTATGAAGGTTAACATTTAGGGAGTTTATCCCTGCTGGGCTTGCCTAACTGGGGTTGGGCCACATCTGCTGATGAACTTGAAAAGAGCAGTCTACTGTTGTTCACCTTAAAAATTCATGAAACCTGAATAATTATGCAAGAAAAAATGGGTAACAGACACATGCACTTATAGACCCTGGGGGTGGGGTTCGGTGGGGGTTTTGTGGGTTTGTGCCTAGGTCCTTTGCCCTCATATTGTGCCTTTGACTGGCCTGTATAACAATTGTCATAAATCTACACTCAACCATTTCACAATATCTAATTCGATTCTCTACACATGTAGGCTTACTTAAACTTGTACGAGTCGAGATTCGCGGCTCATGCACTGGCAAAACATAGGAGCTCAGTGTAGATCTCCACTAAACTTCTCTATAAACTTAATACTCCAAACTCCAAACTATATTAGATGTAAAATATCTATTTATCTAGATAAACGCAATGTTTCCACTATTTTAATTTAATCATTTTCCTCTGATTACTTCAAAGTGACAGGCAAAATATGTAAAAAGAAAAAAAATCAAGCAAATTGGTTCTGCTAATTGATTTTAATTTCAGGTAGTAAAAGACCTTCAAAGGATTGTGTGTCACGTGTGCACTCAAGGCCAGGGACAGAGGCAGACCTAAGTGCAAGTGTGAAAGATTTATTTGCAATGCAAGACGATGAAAAACGGAAAACAAAGGGCTACACAAGCGATTGGCTGATACTTAAGATTAAGCAACATGCTTCAACTATAGGCCTACTGCTCATAAAATTTAGGGAATATTTCATAATGGGAGACTTAATTTTGAAGTAGTATACTACATATAAACACATTGAGGCTAAAGCTACATGCTAATAAACAAAGCTATAGAAGAAATACCAGAACCCCAAAGACAGAAGTGTGCAAGTTGGAGTGAAAACAAGACAGGAATGTAAATATAATGCCAAAGTGACTAGGAGGGTTTTAAATAGGACCAAGAAACAAGCGTCCAGCTATGCAAAGGCAAAAGTGTCAGAAAGGCAGAAAAGCTATAAACAATATGGCAAGCCAGCAGGAGTCTACATTTCTTGTCTTCTTGAGCCAAATGAGTAGCTTTAGGTTACCGATGTTAAGGTTAGGTGTAGCATTGATTAGCTGCAGTGGTGCTTAGGATAGCACGACAAACATGTGTAAGGCTCAAGAATGCAAGTGCAAGTTTTCAGTGTTTATTTACAAGAAAAGGAGAGATACATAGTGAATACAACATTACAGAGGATAATAAATAACGACAATCACCAGTGCTATGCTAAACTAACTACCATTCGCCACTCCAAAAGACATTAAGCTAAAAATGCTCAAGCTAACACACACAAAGCTACTATAAGAGTGCCCAAAGCTAACGCTGAACATATGCTAACAAGAGACAGAAAGAGCTAAGAAACACCAACAATGCTAAGGTCAAAGACTATATATACAAGAAATACAATCAATGACAACTATGAACAGGCATGACACAGGACAAAAGGAGAGGGAGACAAACCCACTCACCAGAAAGACAGCAAGAGGCAACCCAAGCAAGAATCAGGATGATACACACCGGAGCAGAAGCCAAGAAACACCAGGGACGTGGCAATTCCAGTAGTATTTCTAAGTACTGCTACATATATATACGGCTCATGAAAATTTAGTAACATTTCAAAATTAAATATCCCATAATTATATATCCCGTAATTTTTGTGAGCAGTGTAATATGGTGTTCAGACATTGGCCATATTACATACTGTGCAGTTTCATAAAACATCAGTATCATGGTTGCATAACTGTATATTATGTATATTTTCATATTTCTATTTATTTATATTATGTATATTTGTCAGTAATGTTAGAGCAACCCTACACATATCGCAAAATAGTTATTTGAAAATGACAAACAACACTAGTAAAACTGCCAGAAGCAATGATTTTAACTTTAACTTTTAAGTTATTTTGTGCTGTAAAATATTTTGATTTATGTATTAAATACAAGTAAATAAATATAAAGCACAATATATTCATAAATTCACTTTCATCTGTTATCATACACAGTGGTTACTGTTGTTGCCTCACAGTTAGAGCTCTAGCTCTAGCTCTAGCTAGAGTACTCCAGTTTCCTCCCGCCTCCCAAGGCATGCCTTAGGTAAACTGGTGCCACTAGTGTCTCCATGTGAGTGTGTCTGTCCTGTGATATATTGGCAACCTTTCTTAAATTGGCTCCAACCTTGCTTTCGATGTTGCTGCTTAGGTCCCTGTAATAGTAACCTAACATAAGCACTCGGCTGTGAAGCCTCACTGTTATGTACATGGCTTATTGGTCATGACTTAGACCAAAAACAAGCAAATGTTAAATATGCAATTAGCTTTATTGTCAAACATTTCACATCCCCAAAATCATAAAATGTTGAGACAGTGTGGAAAATCAAAATGTTTTAATCACAATTTCTTACAATTTACTTTTTTCATTGCAGACATTTTGAACATAATATATTTCATGTTACGCCTAGTCAGCTTCATTTAATTTATTAATGAACATCCATTCCTGCATTTCAGGTCTGTAGTACATTACTAATGGGGGAATTAGGATATTTTAGGGCTAGTTATGAGGTTCATAAAATGAAGTAGCAATGTGATTTCAAACAGATGATGTCAACAGGCGCTTGTAATCATTATTTGCTACAAAACCAGTCAAGATGAACAGAGATATGAGAAAATAAAGTTTTTGGATGGAATTTACACATTCCTCCCTGTACAGAGCAAAAAAAAAAATTGAATGTTTTTAAGGAATTGGGAAGAATTTCAGTTTGTAAAGCGCAAGGGTGCAAGACTAAACCAAATACCCTTAAGAACTGCCATCAATCAAGCTTATATAACCACATGGGCATGGGCATCCAAACATGGATTACATTAGTAAACCTTTATCAAGCACTACAATATGAAGTTACATTTACAAATGCCACTTAAAACTTTACTGTGCAAAAAAAGCCTTATGTTACCCATGTCCAGAAGCAGAGTGGACTTCTAAGAGCTCAGAGGTGCCTAAGGTGGACCATTAACACATGAAAAATGTATTGTGGTCAGATGAATCAGTTTGGGTTCATACTGCCTGTAACGAAATAAAAGGAACAAGGTGTTTATATTTATTTTTTCATACATCCCAACTTTATCTGAATTTAGCTTGAAAAACAAAATAGTTCCATATAATAGCGGATATTAAACCAAAAGTAAAACTGGCCATTTTAGTAGAGATTAAGTATGTAGTGCATATCTATATATTTATCATAAGATAGTGCTTCAAAGTGTTTGCTCCATTTAGAGAACAACCTGGCTACAAGACAACTGCATTCTGCCACTTTTGTTAGCAGTCTGCTGTCATGCTATGACAGCAAAATAATTTACTGTAAAGTAAATAATACAGCCAACGCACGCATGCAAAGACAGCTCAGAGAAGAGCAGTGAACTGAGGGATTTACTACCTAGGAAACAATGCAGGCATCCATATTTACATATCATACTTCTCGCCCCCATTCCATAAAATTTCACTTTACATCCTTCTCTAATTATTGAAATGCCATGTATCCACAATCAACAGAAGGTTTTCTAAAGCTTAATAAAGACATGGGTTTGTACAGAAAAAAAGACTTCATTAAGCTCTTTAGGCTACCTGTAAGATTCTAGTTGCACTGCACTTTGAAATACAACACAAGACAATACAGTAATACCATGTACACAATTCAAAAAGACCAACTGCAGGTCCAAATTGCACTGTACAATAATACTGAGCCATGCTATTGGCCACACCCTCTTCTTATCTCTTCCCGTTCATTAAAGATGCTTTTGGGCAAAAGATACGATGTAATTAATGGAAACTGTACATGTAAATGTGACTGTAGGGCTGCTCAGTAAAACACATGACATTATGAATGTCACTGGTTTCGTCTAGTTTTTGCAACCTTGTTAATTCATCAAACTTAACTATTGTCAAAAATAGCCATGAAGCAGAGGTAGGGGAGATGAGGTTAAACTGAATACAAAATACACCAACCAGATAGAACATTAAGACTAAATAACAAAATGCGTATTTCATTACGACAGCATGTTATGTTTTCTTCTGATAGGTGGTGAGATGTTCATAATAAAGTCCTGAGAGAATTTTAAAAGGAACAAAGCTTTACTGTCAGATGACTGGTTTTAGTCTCCTGAGCAGAATGCTTTGTGGAGTGTTCTCGGTCAGCAGTGGTGTTGGTCCATGGAAAGACAAACCACAAACCAGCAACAGGGTACCCAAGGTTCATCAACACATGAGGGCAATGTATCCTATCCTGTCTTGTCTGAATGGATAGAATATCTAGTGTTATAAACACAGAAATGTTTACTGCTGGTTACAGGAGGAATGTGTCAGAATACACTGTTTAGTAGTCCCTGCTGAGCTACCTAATTGCAGTCTGGTCAGAGTGCTTATCATTGTGAAACCTGTCCACTATGAGGACTGGAACCTTAGAGCAATGGCAGAACCTCTAATCCAATCTGATCTAATGAGTTCTGTTTTCTTTTCCATCCTGCAGTCGGTCAGGTAAGTGTGCAATAAATTACCTAAAGAAATGATGCCACCATTGTGGAAAGAAGATGCTCTGGGTAGTGTTGTGCTGGAAAACACTGGGTCCAGGCATTCAGTTGATCATTCATTTGATGGGTGGTTTTAATGTTTCCACTGATTTGGTGTAGGACAGTGGCCCAAATATCAACTGAAAATGCCAGCTTGAATCTGATGTTTGCTGTTTGCATGTTAGAGAAGCAATTAGATTTAGGCAGTGTGAACATATTCTATGCTGTATGCCAAACAAAGTGGTGTGCTATCCTATGGTGGTTTATTATTTTGAAATAGTATTTAGAATGGTAGTAAGCAGCTTGGAATATGGCCATTCCTCCCCTTGCTTAATCCTTTCCACTAAGCTCCCCCGCTGTTGAGCTCTTATGGTTTTCCAGGTCCTTTTCTATTACTCAGTGCGAGAGTTCTTGCAGAAGTGCAGTTAGCATAAACAGGCCTCCAACAGGTCCATGCCACCGAGTCCTACTATTACTGCTCTCGGTTTACACGATTCATAGCCGTATGAGGTCTGCACTCAATTATTTATGACAGGTAGGCTGTTCTACCAAAAAAAATAAAGCAAAATGTGCTGCAGCTTTAATGGTGGATCTGGTTGGGAGGAAAATTGTCTCCTTTTTGCACTTGTTTTACTGGCATAATGCCCACAGATGACAGCACACCTCAAGCTGCTCTCCTGTGCTTTTCATGTACAGATTATTTTACCCAAAGCCCAGCATGTTTGTTTAGGACTTCTCTACTTATTTTCACTTCTTTATGGCATTAAAATGAGCGGTGATGCCAAGGTGAGAAAGTCAAAAGTCAGAGACATTTATTTCTTTAAAAAAAGGATAAATAAAGAAAGCGAAAGGATATAAAAAATAGGGAAACGGTTTAGAGACTGTGCTATTGTAAGCTGTGCATTTAGGAGCAAATATATTTTGAAAATAAGAATTGAATTACTAATGGTCTAAACCTGGAATTTTGGTAAGGTGAATGCAACAATATGACTGCATCACACAGGCTTTTGGGGTAAAACAGATTCTCAAAACATATGAGAGGAAAACACAAGCAAAAAATAGAATGAATAATAAAAACTGTATGGAACATGCCAAGTAAACCCTCCAAAGATGAGGGTGGTGTCACTTAAAGTGACGTTGACTTTACGGAAAGTGGGATTTTCACTGCACCCACAGTCAAAGCAGGCTACTTCCATCTATGCTTTATAGCTCACTTCACCTGTGTGATGGTCAGTTCCACTATTGCCTCCACTGTTATGCCTCTGTGGTGGGAACAATGACAAGTAAAAGTAGAGCAACTTTAGGAAATGGTGTGACCGATTGCAGTGCTTCTCACAACAACACACA
The DNA here is from genome assembly GCA_034780255.1 of Parotocinclus maculicauda. NCBI lineage: Eukaryota > Metazoa > Chordata > Actinopteri > Siluriformes > Loricariidae > Parotocinclus > Parotocinclus maculicauda. The sequence goes on from JAUZSU010131382.1 coordinate 7,275, forward strand.
TTTCTGGTATCAGTTGCCATGGAAACCATAGTTGCCAAATCTAGCATTTTCACAGACATACAGGGTGCCGTTCAAATGTCAAGCACTAGCATTCAGTGCCACTCCAGTGCTATTTGGCCATTTTATTTGTATAGTAGTGGTGGTGGTGGTAGTAGTAGTGGTGTTTGTGTGTGTGTGTTGGCGGGGGGGGGGTCTATTGTATGAGTAGATCTGTTTATCTGCTTCACATCTTTAGTAGCCTAAAAGAACAGTTTATTTAGGTACCAAGTTCACACATTCAGACCAGAAGACCGTGCAATGTCTCATACATCATTTAGTGTAAATATAAGAAAAAAATATATGCTTATTATGATATTTATTGCCAAATTATGTAGTATTTACTGAAGCAGATTTGTGACCAGTTAAAATTATGGTCTGTGATTTTACAGAAATTTTGATAACATATTCAGAAATATGTCCTAATGGTTAGTGTGATAATGCTGGGCAGTTTGTGGACATAAGGGGAAAACTAAATACAAAGCAACAAGGACTCAAACCAAGGAATCAGAGCAAGAAAAACAAGCAAAAAGTTAATTTATTCCTTCTTTTATCTGCTTGTTTGTAGTCAGGGTCACGGGAAAGCCGCTGTCTAGCTGTCGGCACAGGGCAGGGACAACCCTAGATAGGGTGCCAATACATCGTAGGGCACATACACTTACACATTCAAACACTCATTCACACACTAAGGGCACTTTAAAAACACCAAATACACCCAGAGAATAGCCACACAAACACATGAAGGACATGCACACTACACAGGTGGAGCCCAGGGTTGTGGTCAAACCAGGGTTCTCAGAGCTGTGAGGCAGCAGTATTTACCGGTACTCCTGCACCACCATGCTGCCCCAGAGCATAAAGTAGCAAACCACAATTGCCACAAGATATTGCCACAAGATGCAATTTTAAAGCAACTTTAAACACAAAGGAACCATAAGTTCACACACAAGAGCCAGAGACACACAAGGAGCTTAGAATGAAAAACATGGCAAATGTCACTTTACTAGTCCCAAACATGAGTACAAAGTTCAATTAGTTCATCTGAACATGGGGTAAGACAACAGTCAATGACAGTCTTCCATTTAAGGAGGAAATCTGCTTCAGCTGTCAATACTCTGGCAAGACTGTTATTGTATACTACTGGACAAATCTGCCAGCTGTCACAAAGGTTTATTAAGATTTGTAAAGGCAGCATTGTAAAAATATTGTTGACTTAAAAATCACTGAACCATCCTTTAAAAGGAACACAGAAATGTAAAGCCTCTATAATTTTATTATAATCTTATTCAGTGTTTTTGATAGCCAACCACATCTGTCTAGACATATAAAAAATATACAAGATAACTTATCTTTCAGTTTTAGTAATTCATCTCTTATTACTGGTCTTTTGTTCAGAATGATGGAGCGGGGTATTATACATGCAGTGTGGCCTGATAATTGTAGTTCATAATGGTGAGTAATTATTTTGACCTGAAGGCAATCAGAGGTCATACGAGTTTCGTTTCCTCAATTGAAAGGTAGAGCTGCGTGAGGAATGGGGATTTAGATGACACTACAAGGACTCAACATGCCTGCATAAGCAAATGTGCACAACAAAAAGTAAAGAAAATAAATAACAATAATAGAATATCAGTGTGAATAAAAAGTGATGACTATACAGAATTAGTACATATGGCAACACAGATAAAACTACCTGCACAACTACCTACGATATTTCACTGTTATATACTTTATAGGACACAAATCCAGGGCCGGATTCCCCCTGCCTTTTAATGTCTGCAGCACACCTGAGCCTGCCCATCTGCTTAATGAGTACGGAAGCATACGCAGTATTTGTCATTTACCACAGCAGATCACGTATACAACAAATTACAAATGCCTTCAATTACAAATAGTCCAGACAAACTGTGAATGGACCCAATAATAATACTAATAACAATCAAAATAAGTTTGTCATCCTTTGCACACTCCTGGCATTCTCTCAATCGGCTTAATGAGGTAATCACCTAAAATGGGTTTGAAAGAGTTCCCAGAGCTGCTGAGCACTTTTTGCCTTCACTCTGTGCTCCAACTCATCCCAAACCATCTTAAATGGTTTTAGGGCTGTGTTTGGGGTCATTGTTGAAATGTCTGTTGAAATACAAATAATGTTCCCACTAAGCGCAAACCAGGTGGGATGGCATGTAGCTGTTGAATGCTGTGGTAGCTATACTGGTTAAGTGTGCCTTGAATTTGGAAAAAATTGGCAATATTAATATACAATGCAGAAAGTGTTAAAATAATAAAAAAAATTGACTGGTACTGTATATTGGCAATTACATGTGATACACAGAGTCACTTTTGGTTCTTGAGCCCTCAGAGGGAAATTCCTCTGAGGCATATGGTCCACTGACAACTGAACGATGGAGAGAGCAGGAAAAATTTGATTTCCTACACATTTGCAGAGACTTTTCTCCAAAAGCTTATGAAACATTTCTTCAATGGTGAGATGGGTCCATGTATCGCCATACATTTTATATACACACACACACACACACACACACACAAAATCGCATATATTACAAAATCAACAAGGGATCAAATAATTATTTCCTCCACTGTATAGGACTTTAATTATAAGTATGACTCACAGCTTCACTTTACATTCTCATAACTTTCTTCAAGGCCCTATTTAAAGTCAGGTGATGTTCTTGTAGAATTTTCCCTAGTGGCTGTAGAAAATAACGCCTCTAGTAACGTGTTAAGGGTTCCAAAGTTGTGCAGAGTTTGTTTTGATGGGCTATTACCGCCCTCTGCTGGCATAGCAGCAGAGGTGCCGCTTGCAGCACAGAAAGCTGAAAGTTTAATAATTTGACTCTCCATAACCACATTATGATAGGGCTCGTATTCTTCATGGAATATAGTGCACTGAGCATCAAGTGATGCCAGAATTACAGCGTTAAATTTAATCTCATCTCTCAAGATCAACATACATTCTCAGTTTCGAAGTTTTTAGGTTGGTACTGCAGACATGCTGCATACATAACCCAGACATTGTATCTGGAATTTTATTAGGAACTGCTCAGACAAGAATTAATCAAACCAATATCCAACCTAGTTCTTAAGTTTGCACAGGACATTACTGTCCTGAGAATAGTCCATCACCCAAATAGTAGGAGGTTGATGACAATCCATTAATGGTTTCTTTTTGTTGTTGAAAATAGAGCTTCTGACAAATTGGGCATGCCTATATATAGACTATAATCAGTAATTGTATACCTACAAATTGCATGTATATGAAAAAAATGACAATTTAATTAATACAAAATGTATACTGCTCACTATAAAAAATGAAATATCTCCTAATTTTTGTGAGAAGTGTAGTTAAAATGGCACGAACTACACTAAAAAATGAACAAAAACCTAAGTCAATAATCCTAAATCAAGTCAATTTGCTAGCCTGTCACCATGGTAACCTAGGTAGCCTAAGGGATCATGTCCGTAGGAGGAGAGACTGGATGAGTGATCATTACCTGTTACTGCAAAAGCAACTTTTGGCAGGCCCTACAACTTTTACCCAGTGAATACCGTAATAAGCCTTTAACCCCAGAAACCTTGACCATAACAAGGACAAATCAGTTAAAACAACAGGAAAATTATAATAATTAATCTACAAGAACTAACATAGCAAATGAATTATACAGTAAATTAAAGTTCAAAGTGAAATTGTATTCACAAAACCTTAATCTAGCAGAATTCCCCATGGCCCAATACCCAATAATTGTCAATATGTCAACTGTCATAACTTTATAGTCTTTAGCTAAATGTTTAGATATTGTTTACTTTTGTTGTTAAAAGTACTTCCATACTACGCAATAAACCTCACTGACAGGCCTGTGCAACATTAGTGGGCATGTTATAAGGGTCACTGACATGACATGTATTTAAGTGAGCAATACATTAGTAGGAAAATAAGTTTTTGAAGGGAATATACCCTATATAAACAAAATACTGAATTAGATCCCCAAAATTAGTAGTACTTAAATCACTTGATTCATGAATTTGATGACTTGCAACTTAACTTTGACAGTAAATAAATAAATTTTTAACAGTGATTTATTCTCAGTTGTTAAATTAATACTGAATCACATAACTAGGTCTTTTGCATTGCCTGCACGGTCACTAACTCTAGAGAGCTGAGCTGCTCAGCTTTGTTTATACGTAACCTACCAACAAGGAAAATTTTGCCACCAGCCACAACAAACTTTAGGGGCATCAGTTTTGAGGTTTATGCGTGCCAGAAACATGCTGCAAAAATAATACGCCACTTACAAAAAATATTTCATTTTGAATTTTTGTGAGCAGTACATTCTCAACTGTACAGGCTATGCTTTAGTGCATAAAACAGAGCTACATCATGCAAACAATATGAAGATCACCAGTAAAAACCTTGTTCAACATTTGAGGTTACACAAAGAACAGTATGTCTGTGCTTATATACTTTAGAGCAATTGGTTAGCTAGCTTACTTATGCTAAAGATAAACACTAGCTAATGTGAACTAAGCTTTCTCCCAACAAACCGTTTATAATGTTGATTTATTTAAAAATTGTGGTGGTAGCAGTAACAGTTCTGACTTACACTAAAGCAACCCATTTGGTGACTGGAATAGGATTTGAAGTTCAGGACTTGACTGACTTGTTACTTGCAACTTGCCTGGTATGGAGCTGGTCAGTTGCTTGAACCAAAACAGCCCGTTCTGATAAAGATTGGAAACATGTTGGAAACAGTTAACGTAATGCTTGGCAAGCATTTGTAGCTAGTTTGTAGGAGTACTAAAAGGAGGATTTTGGTGAGCTCGGAGGTCAGGCACTGCACAGTAAGCTCTGGTTCCCCCTGGCATTCCAGGTTATCTGGAGTTAAGCAAGCTAAATTCTCCAAGATTAAACCATTTCTTTTGCTATTCTGTTTTAGTAGGGCAGGGCATGAACTAATTTATGTGGCTAAAATAACACATTGGTTGTTAGATGGCAATACAGGAGAGGCGTTTACACATGCATCTAGATCCATTAAACAGGTCCCTCTTTCACTTAAGAAATTACAGTAATATACTTTAGATATAAATATTCAGTAAGCAATAGAATATGGCATGTGAAATTACATCTTGGTAAAAAAAATTCAATTTGCCCACTGTGGAAAAGCTTTTGTGGATTTTTAAAAATATAGGGCCCGCTACGGTATTTTCATAAGCCAGTTTTAATATCTGAATACTAAACTATTACTTGTAGACCTTTCTGGTTAGTGATGGATTAAGGGTAATTTTGAGCTACTAACATTAAGGCTAAGGGTTTAAACATCAGTCCCTAACTGTACCTGCATATCTGTATGGGTTTTTTGGGGTACTCTGATTTCTTCCCATATTCCAAAGGTCTGTGTGTTATGTTAATTGGGGATTTTAAAGTGTACCTAATGTGTTTGTGTATGAATGTGTGTGTGAATGTGCCCTACAATGGACTGCTGTGCCGCCAGCTATGCATGAGCTTTCCTACAACACTAACAAGCGGATAAGACAATGAATTTCTAAATTAATTGCCAATGCTAAAACTATGGTATATCTAATGTAATGGTGGTTAAAGACTTGTATACTGTATATGACATTAAATGCTGTCTCCTCGTTTCCTTATGTTGTCCAGCCACAGTGACACCCTAGTCTGTTCCATTTACAAATGAGCCTTGGAAATTGCAAGGGGGATTCAGACTCAGTAAATCAACCCTGAATTTTGACTCTAGTGCATTCGCATATAATCCTTAAGCAGCAAGATCCCAGTAAATACTTGAGTAAGTGCATGTGTGAAAGAAATGTGTGGGTTTATTGGCAGTACAGAAAAAGACATTAAGAAAGCTCTTAAGAATGACAAAGTAATTACTGTTGAATTAAAATATATTAATGATACCAAGATAGTCTGCTACGTAAAAAAAATATCAAACCACACTGAGCTGCTCTCAGGTTTTATTTCATTGCATGTTTTTCAGTAATGTCATTCAACCTAATCACAAGATGTACAAACTGAATGGATAAAAACCCAGCATTGTGCAAACTGTTTTATCATTTTAATGTAAATGTAAACCGCCACAGATCATTCCCAGTGTTTATTCTTGCCTAGTAACAGACAAGTAGGATTGTGATGATCTTAATATTGGCTAAAATCCAGTATTGTGTGGATAATGTTGTATTCTGGCTTTACGCAAGACGCCACCTTAAAATCACACTCTAATTTTATAAACCAAGAAAATTAAGATTCCCGTATTACAGATTACTGTATTCAGAAGGAGAATTCAGGTCTCTTGGCAGGTTAAAACACTATCCCATCACTATCCCATCTCAGGTTGGACTTCACTTATTATGCCTGAGAAGGGTAGTTCAGACAGGGGAATCACTCCCAAGCTGCAACAGCGTCTTCTACTGGCAACGCTATGGACCCGCAACCACTTACACATTTTATTCTTCTGTATAGGGGCTAGACCCCTCTTTGCTAAATAGTGCTCCATAAGAGGTGATTTAAATTATATACTAGGTCTATTTCAATAACATAAACCAAACAAAAACCTTTTGCAATCGATATCTCTTTATTCGATTCCACCATCAGACAAATAAGAATCCACATTATTTTTCTCCACCTAAGTACAAAAGAAGAATGAAAGGTGTTTTAACTTGACAAGTGCCATTAGGGAAAGGAGAATGTACAGGAATATACAGGATCACTGTATTTTCCTTCTGGTTCTAAATGGGACTTACATATTACTATTACTGCATTTTATGCTCTGCATGTTGATGTGCTGTGAGGAGTGTTTATTTTGCTTTAATTGGAATAGATTAAAAAAGTCAAAAAATGTATAAATTTTAAGGTATAACTTGTTTCAAAGTATACGTTGAAGGATGTAGCCTATGCCAAGTAAGTAGACTGCGCTGCACTTGAATTCCTATTTCACTGAATTTCTGATTACCTCAGAGTAATAAATCTTTTCGACTTCACAGTCAGATAGGTCTTGTATAAATGGAAAAAATATTAAGACAATTGTGACCATTAGCGGTCACATCCAAGCGTTTCATAACTTTTGGAGCTCCATTTGCAAGTTAATGATTAAGTCTGTGTCTGAGATGACACAGAGGATCAATTCCCTTAATTGTTCATCAACATGGGAAGACTGGTGAATAAACAATTAAATTAAATATTTGAGCTTCCTAAATAAAATTAATGCCTATAAAAAGGCAGAACATGCTCATATCCACAACCAGAGTTGTAATGAACCTACATGTAAAGGGGAAAATTATTTACTCACGAACAGTGATTAAGATTAGTGGAGCAGAATTAATAGAATTGTCTTATATTTTCAGTGTGTGATTAAGCTACGTAAGCCATCTATTCTATGCAATCATTTTACAGCTCGCTGCATTATGCTATAACTTAGTAGTAATTAGTAATCAATCAGCCACCTTTGGACTGTGAGGGGAAACCAGAGCACCCTTAGTAAACCCGTGTGGACAGAGGAAGTCCACACAGAGAGGACATAGATCTCTCAAACTTGGATCCCAGAACCTTCTCACTGTGAGTCAATGATGCGAGCCACTGTACCTTCCAATATGGATAATGCCAACAAAAAACATGGTGTTTCTTACATAAACTTTTATTTTATTGCACACAGGATAACCCCAATATATTTCAGGTTGTGTCTGGTAAACAATTTCACTTCTTAATAAACATTACAGGCCTGAAACACATTCTGGTTAGTATTGTAAATCAATTACCCCTTTTGTAATTTTGCCATATTTTCTAATAACATTTAAAAGCCATTACACACTGAGAACACCAAGTAATGAAGTGTTTGTTTGCAGTCCCATTTCGCAATGGTGTGTAACAGTATGGGGTCGTTGTCATTTTTTTGTCCAGTAACCATCCTCTCTCCTTCCACAGCCGTGTCTTTATTAATTTGTGCATATTATTTGTATTACATTATTTAATTTGTCTTAATTTTTGCAGCATGCCTTTTTGCATTGTTAAAAAAATGCTCAGACATCCCGGGAAAAGATTATTCTAACTTCTCAATATACTTTTCTGCATTAAAGCTGCCATTAAAGAAGTGTAAATGACCATTGCCAAGGGTAGTGGCACATACCATGACAGACCCTGTTTTTTTAACTTGTTGCTGATAACAGTCTGGATAGTTCATTTTATCTTTGGTCCAGAGCACACAACATCCATTTCTGATGTTCAAATTGATCCAACACCCATATTGATTAATCTGTCCACAATACACATTTCCACTGTGTGATGGTCCATCCTTGATGGTTCCAATCCCAGATGTTGACACTGCTTCTGGACATGGTTAACATAATGCTTCTCGTTTGTACAGTAAAGTTCAAGTGTAACTTGTGAATGTAACTCTGTATTGTAGTGCTTAACAAAGGTTTGCCAAAGTGATCCCTTTTGGACTGGAGATTGAAATTGAAATCTGAAATTCAACCAGAATCCTCCATCCAAAATTATTTAATGATATTATTCACTGTAGAGAAAGAGATATGCAAATCCCTTTCAATCTTTCTTTGATGCACTGTGCATTGTTTTTAAACATTTCAGTAATACTAGATCCACGTATAAAGATCCACCTATCTTTATTTGTAAGGCTGTTGTGAATACTGCTTTTGCACCAAATCATGATTACAAGGACCTGTTGACATTCATTATATTAATCCTAAATTGTCCCATACCAATTTTACTTGGAAAGTGCTGCAGGCCTGAAATGCAGGCATGGACATTTATTAACAAATTAAATGAAAGTTGACTAGAATTAAACATTAAATATGTCCGATTTATACTGTATGCAATAAAATAAAAGTCAATGACATTATTTTCATTTGCATTTTCCATACCCTTTCAACATTTTCTGGTTTTGGATTGTAGATGTGTATGCAGTTTTAATAAACACTTAATAATACATTTACAGACAGACCTGTCAAACATCTTTGCTATAATCATGTGAAACTTGTCAAGTCAACTGTGCTCCAAGTTTCTACCATCAGACTGCATGTATGTATGGATAAAGAAGGTCACATCTGAAATACACTGCACACAAAAATTAAAGCAAAAAAATTAAAGCAATCAAAGCAAATAAAAAGTTTAAGAAAGTTGCTTGATTACACAAATGAGATGCAAACTCAATTATCGTTACTGCGTAGCAAGGTACATATTCATGGGGGTCAACAGAAGCATGTTAAACTGGAGGACAGTGCCACACATTGACTGTTTGGGTGTATGGTCACTCAAGACTGCCAACACACACTGACGTGATGGGGCATAGACAGGATCAGAATGCTCAGCAGTTCTTGTGGGATCCTCTTCGTATTCATG
>JAUZSU010131393.1:0-16688 GCA_034780255.1 Parotocinclus maculicauda
TGTGTGTGTGTGTGTGTGTGTGTGTGTGTGTGTGTGTGTGTGTGTGTGTGTGTGTGTGTGTGTGTGTAAGAGAGAGAAAGAGAGAGGGAGATAGATAAATGCCAGCATTACTCTCTCACTCTCTTAAACCCATGACATCCCGCTTTCAGCCAAACCACAGTAGGAAACAGGACAAATTTTGCACTGGGCCCCCAGCCATGGACATTTCTTGTTCTCCTTGACAGTTTTTGTCCCCTTTTGGCACCATATCTATTCAGGGCCCTTGGAATCATCCCCGCTTATCTCCTTTATAGTACCTCTGAGTCACATACAATATATTCCCCGAATCCTCACTGCTATATATCATTCCCTTCTTAAAAAATACAGGCTGCTATTTTGTATAGGTGGAGAAGTATGTAAACAGTAAAACGTTGTTATTTCTGTATACTGTTCTCTGTGCCACAGGAGCTGCCATATAGGACTAAGAAAGGCATGCGGTTCCAGCCCATTAATACAAATGACCACGTTTTTATTGAAAAGCCCTTCTCGTTTTTATAAAGGGATGCAAAAAAGAACAGCTATGTTTTTATCTATCCATCTCAAATCTAAGATTAATGAAGCATATATCTGTATCCAGTGGGGAAGGACGTGAGGGCCTTAGTAAACACTTCTCTAAGTGCTAGAGAATTAATTCTGGAACATTCCCAAGATATCTTTAGGAGGAAACATTATGATGGCAGTTTAAAGGATGAGAGGACAGAGTGAGTCTCACTTGATCAGTGATCTCGCTGCTTTTCCAGGTTCTGTATTCCCTTGCCTACGGGTTCTTTTCTTTTATTGAATATTTAATCATAATAACCTTCAGTTATTTATTTATTATTTCGAGACATCATCAACATTTATCAGACGCCCTTATACAGAGCGACCTACAACTGATAGAATCTTACAATCCAAGCAATAGTGGGTTAAGGGCCTTGCTCAAGGACCCAACTGCAGCTTGGCAAAGGTGGTATTTGTACCTTAACCGTTAGGCTACCATAGTCCCATAGACAGTCCCGGAGACCACAATCTATGAACAGACCAAGATAAATAAGGTCAATGTTGTGAACTGTTTTTGAATCTTCTCGAGAAGGACATTTGAATTGGAAGACACTAACTCTGACCTTGACCAGGTGCATGCCAGGCGTTTTTGCATAACGCCAGTGTGCACTAGCACTTTTATGATCAGATGAAATCAACTCCCCATAGCGACGTTCCAAAATGCATTGGAAATCTTTTCCTGAGTTGTGGAACCAGATATAAATCCAAAATAATACTCAAGGTTTGGGGTGTAATGCTCAGTTGTTGGGTGCACACAAACCTTAGGCCATGTAGTCTGTTTACTTGTTTGTTTATTTGCCTGGCATGAGCCATGGACACTGGGGAGGAAAGAAGTTTGCCTTTGAGCCACAAACTTTATGTGACTTGCTAAATCAATAAACAGTGACATAGCGCCAATATTGGACCAAAGCAGTTTTTACAGTCTTCTGCCAAACGTATTAAATATTTAATCATGTAAAAGAGGTATGTTGGTAAAAGCCTGTGCTTGTCTCAGAATGGTGGTTATTTTTTAGAAAGAGACAGTTTTTGAAACTGCGGTTATGTGACAGTAGATACGTTAGTGATTTTTGCAGTGGTCATGCTGAGACTGTCAAAAAAGTTCCTTTATTGGATATTATGGAGCTACTGACCTTCAACGAAGTCCTCCAATAGAATTAGTGTGTTTGTTTGTGTCTTTGTGTGCATGTGTGTGTGTGTGTGTGTGGTTTGTGTTTATCCACTCTGCAATGACAAAGTAATTTACAGTCTTACAGCCTCCTCTCTCTTTTTCATTCTTCTTTTTAAATGAACCAGAGTGTGAGTAAAGCGAGCTGTAATTAAGTCAATTAATCAAGTATAAGGCAGCGATAAAGGCATTTTTCATAAACTCCCAGCCAGGATTGCCAGTATATCCCACTGAGAAATGTGTGGGAAGAGCGAGAGAAACAGGAAGGCTCCCTTTATATAGAGAGTCATTTTAGCTGTTGAGACACTTGTAAAAAATGTAAATAGACTGTTCACACACCGCTTACTTTATTGTGTTGTGACGCAACATGACTTATTCAGCTGGCAGTTCTCGTGCAATGCTCACAGACACACACAATGGCTTAAGGTCTATTTACTCAAGCACAAAATTGTTACAAAAAAAATCTGACAAAATTCTTAAATATGGATTTTGATAAATGCCCCAACACAGACTGATGATTTCATACCCCGGTCGTGTATGATTCTGTTTTTATTTTTTGGTCTGAGTACAGATAAACGCTGCTTATCGACTTTGTAATCAACGTTCGTTCACTATCTACTGCTCTGCACCGCTCACAAAAATGAGGGGATATTTCAAAATGAACATGAAGCGAATAAGAAAGAAGCATTTGAATTCATTTCATTAAACAAAATGAAAATAAAAAGCCAAAAAAGTTGTTCGATTATACAAACGAGATCCAAACTCAGTTACCGTTATTGAGTTGCAGAAGCATGCCAGTCTACACGACAGTGCCCCACATTGACTGTTCAGTAGGGTGTATGGTCACCCAAAAGTGCCAAAACACACTGACAGTGATGGGACATGGGCAGGATCAGATTGTTCAGCAGTTCTTGTGGAATTACGACCCTGTCAAAGGGAAAGCCGTAACGCTTAAGGGGATGCTCTGATGGACCCGATACTTTTCTCTGATGGAAGCCATAAATGCATTGATACACAGTGTCTGACGCTGAACTGGCTATTGATGCAGAATAGCGATGTTAAATAAATAAATAAATAATATCTAGATAAATGGCTAAACACACAGACTGGTGTTTTTGTACTGTGATACTGTGTCATTTTGTTTTTCTGAGTACAGATAAGCGCTGTTTAATGACCATGTGATCAGCATCCATTCACTTTAACGACCAAGGTTTTACGATTGTAACAAATTACAAAAGAAAATAAAAATCTCCCCTATATCTCTGGATGTTGCACCTGCAAACATCGGGTCAGTAAAAAAGGTATAGCATGTGTATTTTTACTGCCATAAATTTTATGGCAGTAATAATAATAAGTTATAATGATAATATAAAAGCAATAATAATATTATATGTCACACTTTGATGTTTTAGATTGCATTTTTTCCAATTTTCATGTATACTGTTGTACTTGTGCATTAACTATTGTACATGTATAAGTAGAAATTATGTTATGGCCTGTGTAGCGCACAGACACTTCTAGGTGTTTAGGTACTGTTACGACCCTATGTGGGGGAAAGCCGTACCTTTAGGAGGATGTTTTAATGGATCTGATACTTTTGTTTGATGTAAGACAAAAATGACCTGATCGACAGTATTACGAACAACACAGAAGATCAGAGAGAGAGGCCTAACGTGTGCATGTGAACCAGTTACTAGTTCTAGGTTATAGTTATAGGTTACAGAGAATCTACAGGTAGTGGAGGACAAAGAAGTACTACTTACAATAGGATAGTCAAATTGACTTATAAACACAAATGATACAATATAAGTAGTGGAAAGTCTTACACTACTGTATAGCTTACAAATATGTCTCCTGTTAACTGAGTTCTTTCTGTTGTAGTCCAAACATGAGCTAACGACCAAGCAAGAACATGACCAGTAGGAAGGTGAGGCACTGTGGTAGCCTAGTTGTTAAGGTACTGGACTGTGGACCAGAAGGTATAGGGTTCATATCCTACCTCTGCCACACTTGGGTCCCTGAGCAAGGCCCTTAACCCACAATGGCTTGGATTGTTAGACTGCATTTGTAATTTGTAAGTCGCTCTGGATAAGGGCGTCTGCTAAATGACATAAAATGTCAATGTAAATGAAGGTAGTTACACACACACACAGACAAATGGCGGACTTCTGTATTTAAACTTTAACTACCACCTCTGCAGCTTTGATTGACTGTTGAAGTAATGAGCTGTTTATGCCTACAACATCCATATTTAAAAGACAGATTCTCATTTCCTATTATACGTTCTTTTAAGGTCTCGTCGTTAAAGGGAATGGACATTGATCGAATCGCCTTTAAAGGACACATACCTGTACCGCCGTTTACAAATCTACGGTTTGTTTCTGCAGCACATAGACACCTATTTCTATTATTATTAACAATAGTAATAGTAGTACTACTAGTACGTAGTAATAGTGTTATCCAAATAATAAAGGTTTGACTAACCAGTAAATCACAAAGTCCATAATAACATTGTAGGCTCTAGGGAAGAAAATAATCCACAGCTGCTGTCATTAACGTAACAATTTTGCTTTGATACGCACACAGAGATTTTTGGCACAGCCTTCACTGTGATAGAATTAACGGTTGTCTCTACAAAGAAAACAAACACTTCCAATTTCCCTTCACTGCCAAGATCAGAAATCTAATTTGGCAGGTAGATCCAAGAGCAGCACTTTCCTTGTAAAGCAGATAATAAAGATTTGCCTGACATTGAGAACTGGTGCTTTGACAGGTTTAATAATGTAGCTCTGCTTCTAAAGCTAAATAACCCCCACACATGCACATACCCAAGCAATTCTGTCAGCAAAACCCTTTTTGGGATGCTTACAAGAAATCCTGGCTCATCACTCTTAGACATTATTGTCAGTTTAAAAAAAATCACACGTTTATTTCTCTAATTGTACACACAATTGTTGTTATAATGTACTTCAAAAGCACAGGTAAATATCCAGGTTTTTATAGTTGTGGTATTTCGGTGACTAATTATTAATCCAGTGTTCCTTCGCCAATTCGCGGTTCACCTTTCGAGGACTCGGTGCATCGCAAGTTTTAAAAAAATATTCATGGGAAAAATATATAGCAGATTTTCACTGTTTGTGTATGTGCGGTATAGTTAACGTATACATAAACGTGTATTTGATAAACTTTTACATTAAAAACTCACAAATTTATGCAAACATATTTAAAATATTACTTGGTGGGAGGGGTACGTTCCTGCGATAAACGAAAATCCACGAAGTAGAAACACTATATTTAATCAGTCTGTTGCAGTGAATACTGAGTTGAAATTGATCTTGCAGTGTGCAGTTCTGTCACTATGTGTAGTGCTGGGTCGTCTCCCAGGGTATTGTGTTTGCACGTGCCTCTTTCCACTGGCACTTTTCACATTTTGTTCATGCTACTACTTGAGATGCCCTGACAGGCCAGTGTCAGTATGCTCGTAGTCCTTGCCATCAATCCCTGTCACATTCAAGCATACTTCAGCAGAGAATTTAGTAAACAACCTTTTTTCTGGTGGTCACAGGTCAGTCAGGCAGGCAGGATGATCTTTTCCTCCAGTTTCCTTACTGTTCAGAGCAGGAATCCTCCAATGTCTCTGTCTCCTTTTCCTAAGTGCTCTAAGGGCTTTAGCACCGAAAGAAACTTTTTCACAGTTCTTAAAACTGTGCGCCTTTCTCGAGAGTTCACACCACAGGAACTTGAAACAACTGTTGTTCTTAAAACGCTGTGTATAGGAAAACAAACCCTGTGCAAACAAACCCTGAGTGAAGTAAGTATGTGGTGGCAGGTCCAGACGTAGTGATAAGTGCATAGTGATTGGTCCAGACACAAGTGCCTTGTGGAGGGCAACCGTCATTTGTAAATGGTAGATGTATAAACAGCATACCGTTATGCTTAAATATAAAAATGAAAAGAAAAAATACAGAGACCAATGGACTGACTGTGGAGTTCAGGCTTTACTGAGCCTATATGTGAATGCAAACCAAAAAGACCCTGGGGGTAGTTTATAGAACTGTTTGGTACGAAAGCTGCTTATGAGTCTTTAGGCTTGAGGAGGAATCCCTCTCCAGGCAGCTTTCCACTGGCCTTGGCTTGTCCTATCCTTTGCATTCTCCACCTGATTTGTTAGGACTGGGGGAAAGTAGGCTTTGTCCTCAGCGTTGCCCAGCAGCCTCGGGCAGACCTCCCTTCCTCTTTCCGTGTTTCTCTCTTAAATATTTCCTTTATCCTGTTTTCGTGTCTAACTACTTTCCCAGTATTGACCTTGCATTTCTTTACTTCTAGCATTGCTTTATTCTTTGGACTTTATTCATCTTTAGAGCTGCTTTTTCCTTTTTATGCCATTTGCTCTCCTCTCTTCATGCAACTCCTTTCTCACTTGTTCAACTTCTCTTGTTGATAGGCTTGGCAATTTGGGTCTTTTTAGGAAGATTCTTACAAGAAAGTCATATTTGAGCCATATTTAATTTTGCTTATAAACCTTTAATATGGTCAGTTAGACCTGTCTGCGTTGGTTTACTCTGGGTACTCTGGTTTCTTCCCACAGTCCAATGACATGCATCAAATTGGCATTGGCATTGTGTACATATATGACATATATTCTCGATGCAAGGCCACTAATGCCAATAGCAACATTAAATAAGCCAAATAAATAAACACGAGATAGTGAAGCCACAAGTTACATAAAAAGTCAGTAACGTTATAAAGTGACTATCAACAGCTGCCTTATTTCTGCAACGTGCACACTTCAAGAGCATGAAAGATAATTTGCATCTCTTACTGGTAAAAGGTGTATTCACACCATACGCATGGAAGTTCACATGGAACTTGTTGCATGTAACAGCCTTTCATGCCAAATGTGACGTATAGTTTTGACATTATGGGTTAGTTTCTCAGAATAGAATCTAGAACTTAAGGTAACCCTGACAACGTGCTGACTGTCAATTTTATAGCTGTTTTATAGCAAAAAATTTAACAAAGGAATTTAATGTAGTTGTGTGTTTTGGCTATTCCCCACCTTTCGCATATTGACTGTGCCATCTGGTGTTCAGAAAATGGAATTGGGTATGATGGTGGTACAAATCAAGAACGCATAATCCAACTGGAAGATAGACATCGTCCCGTTTTGGTTACATCCCATATGTTTATATTCCATCGTGTATATTTATATTTTGGTTCTACACTGTGTGATCGTTAGTGTGTGCTTGAAACTGGTGATGTGTGTTTCCCTGTATAACACTGTATAATTATAATAACCTGCTATAATCAACGACCTGCTTCTCAAAATGTAATGTGGTCATTAAATGGTGCATAACTGTAAAAGTTTGTACTGTTTCTCTACACCAACTCCTAAAAAGGATAAGCTGGTGTAAGCTGGTGTTAGTTGGGTGGGCCTTAGATGGCAGAACTGGGATTCGAAATTACACATTTTAAATTATTCGTCCACAGACTTTACAACTAACCTGCCATTTTTCAGTACAGTGAGGTTTAGTAGGATTGAAAATTGTGCTTAAGAGTTAACAGATGAACCTACAAAGTTTATTTTATTTGATAAGTGGAGCTGATAAAATGTCAATGAGGGCAAATATAAGGCGCAATGTGTATACACTTTCTAGTGATTAGGCACTCACTGAACAACTCTCTACCATTACTCATATCCAGCTGTCAGACTGCAGTAGGGAAGCGCTGTGGTGTGTGTATGAGTGTGTTGTCTCTGCCTGTCCTTGTCTAAAGGTAATGGCACATGGCGAGCAGGAACCATTAGGTCCGGCAGCTCACAAGGTCATTTTCTCTAATGACATCCGACTTATCACTGTCAAAAGAGAGAGACATTGTGTGAGGGAGAGGGGACAAGATGTAATATAAGAGATAGCAAGTAGTGCCATAACACTGTGTAAATGTCGGTGGCCACTTTGTTACACATACCCACTCTACACATAGGTACAGTATTTATGTGTTCGCTTTCAATTATGTGCTATCGTTTTTAAACGAGACACTTTTCTTTAGTTCTTTTAGTTTTAGTTCGTGGACTATTTTTAACATCTTCAACAACAATATTGTGCCTGATATGCAGAGGTGGTAAGTTACAAAGTACAGGTACTTGAGTGTTTTTTCAGTTATCCGTATTTGATTTGATAATTTCTGAAATGTAAATGCTTTTATTACGACATTTCAAAAGAAAAAATCTGTACTTTTTCTCACTACATTTTAAAAACAGGCTTGTTACTTTAGATTTTATAAACTGATTTATTTATCTATCTCTGTTTCCTTTTTGATGAAGGCAATTCCAGTCAGGCACTACTGGAGCAAGGTTGCACGTGCCAAAAAGGACGTGAATTAATGTAATCATATAATATATGCCATGAACACAAAATTTGTCACCTTGCGTGTCTAAGGAGGTAGGAAATTTAGGCTCCTGCAGATGTGTTGCACAAGGATAATCTGGTTACAAATACCTGCGGCGTGTACGACGGGATTTATAGATTGAGAAGAGGTGGTACAATGCAATGAATGTCTCGTTTGCTGTGTGAAAAATGGTTCGCAAAGCAGATGTTAATGATCGGCAAAAAGCAGCGATTGCATTTGGGCATGCCAAAGGCCATAGTGTGAAGGAAGTAGTTGAATTTACAGGTTAAAGTACATTATTAAAGTGTACGATCATACTGGTCTACGAGCAGGGGCAAAAATCCCAGTCCACAGGAAATTCTCACAGAATTTGAGGTGGTATTGCACACTGTTTGGTACGTTTCAGTAGCAGGTGAATAATATTTTGTCTGGTGAAAATGTATAAACTAAATAATGTTTCTGAAAATTGTGCTTAAGTTTTATTTCAATAAAGTAGTATATTAGTGTTTGTAGGAAGATCTGAATCTAAAATGCGGGAAAGCTGCAGTTTGTTTGATTAAAATACAATAACTGTTTTGTGTAATTTAAATATTATGATATACCACATTGTTGAATATTGTCATGTCCATTTAGGAGCGATTTAGCAGCATTTATCAAAACAATTTATTAAAAGTTTTAGCATTTTCTGGTTCTTCGTGTCTGAAAATGTCGGGTTTTAATTCTTTGTTTACCATGATTGGCTAATATAGATTGTAGCATTTTTTTAAATGTTTTGCCGAATCATGTAGTCATTGTACAAACCATTATGTACCCTCAATGAATTGGACCTCTTGTCGTCAATAAAATAAAAAAAAATTGAGTTAAAAAGGAAGTAAGAAATATTTTTCTATTTACTTTAAGTGTATTTAATTGCATGTACTTTTATGCTTATTAGTGTGGTAGTGGAGTAAGAAGGTGCTGGGTTCAATTCTGTGTCCTGAGTCCTTTCTGTGTGGAGTCTGCATGTCCTCCCCATGTCTGCGTGGGTTTACTCCGGGTACTTCGGTTTCCTCCCACAGTCCAAAGACATGCATTTTAGGTTAATTGATTACTCTAAAATGGCCCTTGACTTGCATGTATATACTAATTCTGATAAAACCTTGTGGGTGTGGCTGAGATGGCCACTGATGCCAATAGCGATAATCCTCATGCTTCAAATGTAAAAGAAGATCAAGAACAGAATAGCAGTTAGTGTCTATTAAATCTGGCATAAATATTGGCGGTACAATAAACAGCACGCAATTACAACTCTATTTACATTGCTCTCATTAAATACAAATTATATCACACAGACCGGGGTCTTGTATTTTATGCTTATAACAGAGGCTTTTGTCTAGAGGATCATTAACCTGTCAGTGTGCTAGCAAATCAGTCCAATAAACATCAAAAAGTTAACAATACGCTAAGCTAATCACATGCTAATCAATGATTAATTTTCTCCACTGTGCAGCACATGGGATTTGTTCCTGGAATACATTACAATGGTGAACTGAGAGGAGACCTGAGAGACATGATGGGTAGTTTTCTTTGGCGTTCTTTTAGGTCCAAGTTTAAGAAACCATGAATTTTTCAGGTCACAGCAAAACTAATCTATTTTGCCTGAATAAATAACATGCATTTTATTGTAATTAAAGTAGTACCTAAGATAATTCAGGCTTTGTCTAGTCAACTTCCTTCCATTTGTTAATATACATCCATTTCTGCACTTCAGGCCTGCAAAACATTCCAAAAAGTTGGAATGGAAAAGTACGAGGTGTTACAATTATCGTACAATTATCACCACAGTCTCTGATTTGGACTGTAGGCAGGCCAGTGGAGTACCGGTACTCTCTTCTTCTGTACCCATGCTTTGTTACATGTGCAGCACATGGTTTTGCATTGTCTTGTTGAAAAATGCATGGACGGGCCTGGAAAAGATGTCCTTTTGGAGACACCTTAATGGCTTTAAGATCTCAATGTATTTTTCTGCATTAATGCTGTCATAATACAAGTGTAAATTGCCTTTGCTAAGAGAGCAGTGACACAGCCCTGGGGTAACAAATCTAATGACAACCCTACTAGGGTTAAATACCTGGGATTCACAATCAGTTTTACAGAACTGAAGAAGCTTTTCGGATGAGAAGTGACACGTTTTCAAGAAGTAGTCCTGTTGCTTTCTGCTCCATACTCCAGGTCTTATGAATGACATTTGTATAACTATTAGTTAGCTAACTTTGTGTCTAGCTTTACATCGTGTAAGTGTAACCTAACAAGTAACAAGTTGTTTCAGATGTTCTTTTATGGAATTGATAAGTCTGTGGTTTCAGAGTTAACTGGGCTATACCAAATCGTCAGTAGAATAAGATGCTCTAGGTGGCCTTCATGTCTTGTCCTTCACACGTACATGATCTCCTTTTTAAACTATTCACTTGCATGTACAGTGTTCCCTCGCCACTTTGCGGTTCACCTTTCGCTTACTCAGCGGATGAATACTCACCAAAAACGAGAAGTAGGACTAGAGCATCGCCTGCCTGAGTCGCTACTTGCCGACATGACAAGTTTTTATCTGCGGTGTTTTGTTCGCTGTTTGTGAAAGTTTCATTATAGACTGAATTTATTCAAGCCCCACGATGCCACCCAAACATTCTGTAAGTTCTACGGCTAAAATAGTGTATAAATACCTAAATAAATATAGCATCCCTACTTCGCAGATTTTCGCTTATCACGGGTGGTCCTGGAACGTAACCCCCGCCATAACGAGGAAACACTGTATTTTAGGCCATTGTCTTGTAAAATTGATAACTACACTGCTGTTGTTGTGTATTGTATCTGAGGGCAGTTGACATGTTTGCATTGACGAGAGAAGCACCAGACCATCACATGTCCTATACAGTATGTTGTACTAATAGAGGGTGCTTTCGTGAGCTTTTCTAGAGGTGCAAAAGTGCGACCTAAGTGGGGTGAACCCTCTATCAAGGCTGTTCTAATGTACAGTTTCAGCAAGTTTGCAGTGATTGATGTGTTGTTGCTGATACCACAAAGCGAAATCTAATGGGAGAATAGAGCCAGGTGCGTGTCCCCATTTCATTTTTGGTTACTTTCTGTAGTGTCATGTTATTACCATTAAATTTGAGGTAATGTAACACATCTGGTAGTTGAAAATGAATACTACACTGTATGTTAATTTTAAAATCTACATATTGGAAAAGGCAATCTGAAAACCTGTTTTACTGCTATTTTAAAGAGGATAGTGACATACATACATACAGTGGAGAGTTTTGGACCTGCAACACTAAAAGCACTATCACCAAGTCTGTGCTTCCTGGTGGGAGGGACAGAAAGCAAATGGGAATCAGAGCAAGGAGAAAGCTTAGCCAACAGGTAAGAGATAAAAAAAAGCCAGACCATGAAAAGATTTAGAAACCAGAAGAGGGATTTTACACGGAATGTGGAACCGAACCGGAAGCAAGTGCAGACACTTGGCCATAGAGGTTAAATGCTTCAAGGATCTGGAGTACCCTGGCCTCTAAATTCTGGACATTTAGTAGCCTCTTTAGGATGCAGACAGGAAGCCCAAACAGAACAGAAATACAATAGTCCAGTGTAGATATAATGAAAGCATAAATGATTGATAACAATAAAGATGTTTTAAGGTCAAAAAGTTCTGTTATTGTTAAGCTTTAAATATGAGGATGAAAAATGAGGAGTCAAATTACACCATTATTACAAAGCTGGGTAACAAATGAAGAAAAAAAAAGTCAAGAATAGAAAATGTGGTGTGCCCAATTTTCTTAAGGATGGAATAGGGTGAAATGGATATGGATTCAATTTTATTACTATTTACATCAAGAAAACTCGTGGCATCCAGTTTTTTTACATCGGCCAAGCAACTCATCAGTGAGACCAGTGGAAGACTGAAAGAGTTCTTAAAATAGATGTAAATAAAGTAAATGCACATTGTACTGTATTTTATTTAAAGTATACATATATGATGTATTTTATCTAAAGTGGTCATTAGTTGGATGGATTGGCACCCCGTCTAGAGTCGTTCCTGCCCTTGCATCCAGAGTTGCCAGGTGTCTCACTTCTCGTCATTCGCTTGCTACTTGGCGCACTTGCTTAAGCTTTCATGAAACTTGATTCATGATTCACGAGTCAAGAGTCAGTACACGGTGATTCAGTGTTTCAGGTTCACAATAACCCTCAAAGAAGATCACATTTGTTTATCATCATTTTCGTTATTTTACATCTTCAGTACTGTATTTTTAGTCTCCATGGGTCCTAAAAAAGTTATATTATAAGAACGAGAGAATACAGGCTGCAGAGTTCAGCAGCTCAAAAAGTCAGTATTTAGATTTTACTTTTCACTTTAAATCTATTAGGCCAGACTTTTTTAATTGCTTGTTCCTCGGATGTCCCTACTTAAAAATCTACTGAGGAGGGAAAAAAAAGAAATAAATAAATCTTTATTTTTCAGCACTTTTCAATTTCTTAAGGACTATGTGGAATCAATACAAGGAAGGAGGAAGAAATAAAATAATTTTTTATTTTAAAAAAAAAAATTTAACCTACAATTAAATTAAAGTGAATCTGGAAAAAAATTAAATGAACAGAAGAAAACCGTTATATATATATATATTTTTAATTTCAACCATTGGTGCTGCGACTGATCCGAGAAATAAAAAAAATATATATTATTTATTTTTTGTATTCTTCAAATTCAAAACAACCAATAAAAAAAATGTCTGATTAGCATTAGTTGCATTTTCCATACTGTCACAACTTTTTCTGATTTGGGAATGTAACACTTATCACGAGAGCAGAGGCAAACAAAGTATTGCAGGTAAGTGCAAACAGTTTATTAGAACAAGCACAAAAACAGAATGATTACGAGAGCAGTCCTTATTTGCTGTAAAAAATACAGATAAGGTAGGATAGAAGGGTAGTTTATTAAACAGCGACAGAATAAACATAAAAGTTTGCTCAGACAAAAGGGAATAATGTGACTTCCCAGTTGGGTCCCTAAGCAAGGCCCTTAACCCATGATTTACTTGAAGTGTAAGACTGTACGAGTTGTAAGTCGCTCTGAATAAGGGCGTCTGCTAAATGGCATGAATGTAAATGTAAATGTATTAGCTATGCTCTAGGGTGTAATGTGGGTTAGAAAATCAGATAAAGAGCAGCTTTAGTGGATTTTGAAGTTCCTGCGCTTATCTATTTCAAGCAATGGTTTAATATGGTTCACTTTGTGATCCACAGCTGGGTCCTTGTTCTGTCCAGAACAATTTACCGTAGAGAACTGTGGAGCGAGTTTTGTTAAACAGTGCAGAATAAATGCTCTCTCAGAATGAAGCTCTCCAGATTGTCATGCTCTGAGCAGACACTGTTTTGTATTCAGGTCCATCTGTGGAGAGAGCAGAGCGAGAGGAATGGAGCAAGAGTTGCGAGAGGAAGAAGTCTAGCTAGGGAGAAAGTCTGAAAGAGTGAATGGGTGAGAAAGGATTGAGGTTAGCAGGCGATAAGGAAAGCGTTGGAAAAGGCTCGGACGATGGACAGGATGATGAGACGGAAGACAAAAAAGTGACCAGGGGGAATTTGAAGTTGTCGTCTGAAGTTTCTTAAAAGTAGCATCAGATTGCGATTCCACTACTGCTGCCTGTGATCCTGTGTCTCATTCCTGCTTAGATTTGCAGACGTCTGCTGCTGGTCTGACTTTGAAGTTCAGATGTAAACCCTGCATGAGTCACACACTGCTACTACGAAGTGAATTTTGGAACTGTGGTGGCTTAGCGGCTAAGATACTGGACAGTAGTCCAAGGTTCAAATCCCACCTTTGCCAGGATTTTACTGTTGGGTCCTTAATCAAGACCTTTAACCCACAAGTTAACTCGTCATTTCTTACAGTTAATACCGTCATTTCTTTCCGATAATAGCTTGGTATATGGTTATTCTGGAGGAGTGTCACACGAAGATAAACTTTACATTATACAAATGACAGTATTTACACATTTTCTTACAAAAACTATAACAACCAGAATGCCAAACCTCTCGTACTGGACACTTTCCAAACAAAACGGGCTAAAATAGCAAGTCTTAACAAGCCAGCTCATTTTACCGGTGGTCAGTTTCTGAATGTTGTGAATATAGCCCTTCATAGGGGTGTCTTAGTGGGGTGGAAAGTGGGGTTGAGTTACCAAGGCCCCAAGTAGGGATAGGGCCATTGAGGAGTCTATTTTCCTTAAAATAGTAATATTATTTAAAGATCACAATAAATGTTGATAACTAATATAAACAGTATTTTGGGTAAATAAATTGATTGATTGATGGCTTTAATTGTGTGTCCTAGCTTACATATGGAGTCTGAGAACAGGCAGCCTCACCCCTCATTTAGACCACCTTCACTATTCGTTTTAATTAGGCTTAACTTTTTAACTTCGTAACCAATGCTCATTTTGCTAAAGCGGCAGTGTGTATTGGATTTGTGCTATGGAAGATGTTGCCAAAGAAAACAAAATCAAGATTTCAGAAAAAAAGAAAGTTGAGTCTTAAAAAATGTTCATTAAGCCTTAAAAAGTTAATTAAATAAACTCATTTGGTTATAATCTGTAACACCTTAATTCTTATGCAATTATCAGTGCTAAAAAAGTGCATACCTTCAAAGTAAAAATAACACGATGCCTTATCTGTAATCTGAGGTAAACTCGAAATAAATTTTTTGTTTGCATAGCTTACCACACCATTTTTGGACCATAACAAAATTAGGCTAATAGCCTAACGTAGTAGGCTTAATGTCTCGGAGCTGATTATGTAACCAAACTGTTCTAGCGACCAATTTGTGTCAATAATGGCATTCTTTTTTGAAACCTTCTGTCTTTTAACTGCTCTGCTGGTACTTTAAGTAGCCATGTGAAATGTGGTGCTTCGCCCTTTTTAAATGCCATTGTCATTTTTAAATACAGCACTATTTCAGAATAGCCTTGTACCGCTCATCCCTAGCTTGGATTGTAAGATAATTGTAAATGTAACTTTTCCAAATACTCAAGCATATTACCTTTAGCCTTTTCATAGTAATTAATGCACATAGGGTTTCCACTACATCGTAGTTTAACAACTGCATTACAATTGTGAATTAGAAATGGACAGCCACATAATCTTTTATGCTACAGTAATATAAAATAAAGGCTATTTTCACACAAAAACATCACGCAAACTTTGTTATTGCGTCAAAGATTCTATGCAGCATCTAAATCCTAAACTGTTGTACACAATACTCTGTCCAGGAAATACACAATAATGCGGTTATTGATGGAATTATTCTTCTTTTGCATGTATTGCTCTTCACAGTCATCAAATATTTTATTGAACTGTTTAACAATGTACAGAAAAAGCACACATACATACCGTACTTAACATACCTCGCTGACTGCACACAACCAAGAGGGATTGAGGAAACACTCATTTCCATAAAAGGCAATGAAAAACTATTATTTAAACAATTTAAACCTTTAACCATTTTGTCTTTTTGGAAGAGAATATTTTGACACCCAAGTGCTGTGCCCTGTTAATGCAAATAAAACAATTATTCATGAAAAGAAATTAAATATAAAATATGTTAATAAATAATATTAATGCCAGTTAATACACATGCAAAACTTTTTTTTATGTATGCAACACCTGGAGTTAAAATACAGAATTGTATTTTGTATTATAATTTATTATGATTTTTAAGACTTAATCCTCATTAATAACTATCAGATGTTGATCTGATCTTAATAGTAATAATAATACATTTTATTTATAGTGCACTTTACATGAAATCTCAAAGTGCTAATCTTCAATATTCAAACTGTTTTCCAGAACAGGAAATCATCAAATAAATGGCTTTCAGCTCTTTCTTTGCTGAGAAAGATTGTTTTCCTCTTATAATGTCTTTTTTTCTTCTTGTTTCAAGATATTTGGCGATGTTCCAAGCATTTGTACACCTGTAGCACAGTCTCCGTTCTCTGCTCCAACGCGGCAGTCTAAGAAGCAGGCACGTCAGAGCCGCCCGCTGGCCGTGTACAACCCCCAGGTTCTGGACATCCACACAGGTATGGAAAGCTCAAAGCTGAGCTAAGAGAAGCTGGAGTGAGGGGGCTAAACAAACGAATTCAACTTTATGTTGCTGTTTAAACCTGAGGCTTGTTTAAACGAATGGTCATTAAGACCACAGTTTCCTCTGAAATGCTACCCTAGTTGAGCGTAGAGCTTATAGGCAACTGTTATGCCTCATCTCCACCTAAACTCACCAATGATCTCGGGCATTGAAATACATTTTCAGTATAACATAAACTTCTATAAAAGGTAGAAACAATTAAATCTATAAATGTTGCTAGTATGAAATAATTTATTAGTTGACAATAAATAGCTGGAAATGCTTATAAGACTGAATGGCCATAAATAGTTATTTTAGAGACACTGATTACCTGAGGGTTATTTGGAAGAAGCTGCAGGTGTCTGTGTGATGTGAGAGAGAAAGATGAATGCATTTATTATATGC
>JAUZSU010131404.1:0-28674 GCA_034780255.1 Parotocinclus maculicauda
GTTTTGTTAGGAGTCTCTAAGCTCCGCTCTTATTCCCCCTTTTGGTTATTTCTCATTATTTCCCCATTCTTATTATATGTCGTGGGGTACACCTATCCCGCATACTGGGTCCTAAATCCAAATACTAACTGCTATCATAACACTAACACTGCAGAAATTGTTCGGGAATGGTTTGAGGAACAAAGCAAAGGGTTCAAGGTGCCTTACAGCAGGGTCGGACGTCACAGAGACATGATTGAAGGAGAGGAAACCAAATCATGGTACTTGTACTTTTGAAACGTCAGTACATTAAAGGCAAATCCTTTAGTACTTTTACTCAGGTGGAGTTCTAAAGGGAGGTTTTCTACCTAGCAATATTTTACTTTGGACATTTCTAGTTTAGCTCGAGTACAAGGTTTGTGTACTTGGTCCACCACTTAATGAAGCATAAACCATAGTGTGTTTGTACCTGTATGAACTGCTTAGTCAGAGCAATCTCATCTCAACACGTTCCGTCCAACGGTTTCCACATGAACCTGACAGATGCTGACAAGAGAGCTGGCTGATGCAGACAAGGACAGACGGTTCAGCAAAAAAACGCAAATGTGTCACTTGATGTGTAGCACATGTACACTATCAATAAAGGAGTCAAACGGTAGCTGACATTTACAGTGAGCCACACTGAGTGGTTCACAGTGAGCATGTGAGACAAACTTGACAGACAAACCACAATCTCCTGTGTACACTGCAACTCCACCTCTCCAGGGTTTTCTCTTCTAAGAATGACAACGGCTATCTGTTGAGAACTCCGCATTAACAGCCCAACATACAAGCACACACAGACTTACTTCCTCTATTGCCTTCCCCTAAAACTTCATCTATTTTTTCCCCTAGTCTGGTTATGGTAAGTAAGAGCTAGTGGTGCCATAATTGTGGTTTGCTTTTGACTAATATGGCATATCTTAGTATTGCAAAAATAGTTTTTTAAGTACACAAATAATGTATAAAGCAATGATGGAAAGTCTTGTGTCTAACATCCCCAGACCTCTGCTTTGTTGTTAATGTTTGGCTGTTAATCCTTAATTGTTTCGTTGTAAGCTTGGTATATTTTTTGGCTCAACTGTGCTATATAAATGGAGCCTAAATTAATTTCATACCGTATTAAAGAACATCGCACCAAGTCCAAACAAATGGTGTGCTCAATTAAAAAATTCAATGAGTACTTTCAATAATTTGCACATCTAATTCACCATCATATCACAGGTCTGCACCGTATAACAATCAATTTAACGATTACTATGGCAACATCCATTATGGTCAACGTTCTGTTTCACGTTCGGTTTCTGGATGTTGCCATAGTGAAGTAATAGTTTAGATAGTTTGCACATAGTGTTTTATGTTAAACAATATTAATTAAAACACTACATGAAAATATACTGCTCACAAACATTTGAGGATATTTCATGAAATACCCCATAATTAAATATCCCCTAAATTTTGTGAGCAATGCATTTAGTACAATACTGTACAATACAGTTATTCTTATCTTTGTAACATTTATAAAATATGAAACATTCTTATCTGCTCATACTAGTTTTCTGTCATCCAGATGGGAATAAGATATACAGTGGTACCTCGGTACGATTGATTACAAACATTTGTCTCGGTTCTTGTCTTTGTACTAAATTTGCTAAATTTGTAGTAGTCGAATTGTGTTTCAGCTCAAACTTGATTCATGATTCAGTATTCAGTGATTCAGAGTCACAATAGATTCTGCACATTGAACATCGCTGCTGAGTTTTTACTTTATTTTTACATCTACAGTACTGTATTCTAAGTGCAAATAACTGTTCATGGGTCCTATAATGTCTGTATTGACAGCCAACCAACAGGAAACCGAATCCTCCAGAATATATGCTGCAGTTAGCATTAGCAGCTAAAATCCTAAGTTTACCAGCAGAGTAAGTGTTTTGCTTTTACTTTTCACTTTCAATCCATTACTCACTAAATGACACTTTATTATAAAATAAGCTTGGTGTTAATGATTTTGGCCAACTGTAGGTTAATGTAAGTGTTTTAATTATTAAGATTGGATCCGCTGTAATAGAATATAGACTATATTAAACTAATTGGATGAATTTGTTGGAACGTATTCCTATGTAATTCAGGGAGCACACGTGCAATGCAAGTTCATTAATGCATAAAGTGCTTTATACAGTGTGGATTTTCTATGGGTCTTGAACTGATTAATTCAATTTACATTATTGCTTTTGGGAAACATTTGCTCAGTACTCGTCGTTTTCGGTTCTCGACTTTAAATGTCCCATATTTTTCAGCTTAAGAGAAGAAGAAGCTTTGCTATGTCGAAAGTTTCCTGAGCCTCAAAATGCATTTACCATCTTTAATCATACAAAAATATCTTGGGCATGACAGTAGTTTGTGCTGCTACCCTGCAATTCCAGAGATCTGGGTTTGAGTCTAGGCCCATCCTGTGTGGAGTTTGCATGTTCTTTCTGGGTATGTTTCCTCCAGTTTCCTCCCACACTCTTTAATGGGATGATTGAGTGTGTGCATGTGTCCTGCGATGGGCAACGCCCATGTCCATGGATAGTTCCTACCTTGTACTCTGTGCCCAGTCAGGCATACCCCCCACCACCCAATCCCCGAATTGAGGCAGGATTCAAAAGTGAGTGAGTGAGGCATCCAAAACCCAGATTCGATTTCTTTACTGTATGCCTTTTTCTAAGCTTATTTGAAACAATATCCATGGAGACATTATCCCAGGAATAGGATTTAGAAAGAACTTGGTACCTCTCAATTAATTAATAAGTAATAGAAAACATTCCTGCTATGGTTATAGTCTGTGCTTATTTTGCAAAACAGTAGCCTTCACAATAAAATATTTATCCTAATTTAAAAGACCTATTTGCTTACTAGCTATACATTTTTGTCACCATTTCTGCTGTCCGCTAGCACTCCTGTTGCTTGTTACCATTACCACACCATTCTGTGGACCACCATTTGACAGAAATGTGTGCTCAGGAGTGATTAATCTCACTTTACCCTCTTAACTGATAAAACTACACAAAATGCCAACAGGCCAATGGTATAGGCTCGCAATGATCCATCCAATAATGTCTAAGAGATGTTTATAAAATTGTTGCAATAGACTGAGGAAAAGACCCATTTCAGTTTCAGCATGAGGATGCCCCTGTGCACAGAGTGACATCCTTAAAGAAAGTGCTTGCCAAGTCTGATGTTGAAAATTGAGGTCTTGACCTCACCCCCATTTTCCACCTCTGGGATTGAATAAAGCATGTGTGAATAGTGAATAGAAAAAGTGAATGCTGTTAAAGCTGCAAAAAAAGATCAACTCATCTGACTCCAGTTATATTAGATATAGTAGATTATGTTGGGTTGAAATGGATGAGGGATCATTTCCAGTTTAGTCAAAGCTATAGGTATATTATACAAAGAAAGATGGGATCGTTGTGCTAAAAGACATACAGTGTGACTTCCATCAATGCCAAAGTTCATGAGCCATAAACGTATACTGATGCTCAGTGTTATACAGGGCTAGCCCTGGACAATTCAAGGAACTCAAATAGAGGAACAAGAGAGAGGAAAAGAGATTCCTCTACAGAGGCAAACACACAAAAAGACCCGACCAAGGGGTTAAGATAAAAACGCAAAGTCAAAGATGATGGGTTGGAACCCGGAATTAAGGAAAGCTACTACAGAACCAACTGTTATGTTCAATATTTTATATATATATATACACTATTGTCTTATATTCTATAGCTAAATGTTCTTAATTTTATATGCTCTTCATAATAATATTTAACCTTTAGTATTTTTATTTAGCTTCTTTTCATTTAAACTATTACCACATACTCATTAATTAGGCTATTTTATTTCTTCCATATATGATCTAAGCTCCCAAGGACGTTGGCCCATTATTTGAATATTGGTCTCCCCAAAATGTCTTCCTTGTAACATTTAAGGAGTTTTTCCTTGCCACTGTAACCCCAGGCTTGCTAAGTTATAGCTGTGGGCCTAGATGTTTGTGAAGATTCTTTGAGACAATGTTCCATTGTTAAAATACTTACATGAATAAATATACTGACTTAATCAAGTGGTTCCATACCTTCTGCTTACTATATCTCATAGGTGCACCTTGCCTTAGCGAAAGACAACCCCTGTAAAAGACAAACCTAACCTCACCAGAGATGGAATACAAAGCACAGTGATTCAGTTGGATGAGTCACTCTGGTTCATATCCCACCTCTGGCAAGACCATATCTGTTATTGTGTTTGGCATTCAAGGGGAATCCCACATCTTTCTGGTCTCTGAAGTTCTTCAGGATGTGGGAACTGGGTTAGTAAATGATGCCCAGACCCACCATCTAACTCGCCTCTTGGATGATTATCTAGATAAGCATCAGCATAGAGAGGAATCAAGGAATTTGCGTAAGTGCCGCAAAAATACAATTCCACCAAATATATTCATACATATACAGTGCAGGAAATAATTCTTTGATCCCTTGCTGATTTTGTAAGTTTGCCCACTTACAGAGATATGAAAAGTCTATTATTTTAAGGGTAGGTTTATTTTAACAGTGAGAAATCCAGAAAATTACATTGTATAAAATATATAAATTTCTTTGCATTTTGCAGAGAGAAATAAGTATTTAATCCCCTACCAAACATTAAGAGTTCTGGCTCCTACAGACCAGTTAGACACTCTTAATAAACTCATTACCTTAATTAAAGACAGCTGTCCTAAATTGTTACCTGTATAAAAGACACCTGTCCACAGACTCAATTAATCAGTCAGACTCTAACCTCTCCAACATGGCCAAGACCAAAGAACTTTTGAAGGATGTCAGGGACAAGGTCATAGACCTGCACAAGGCTGAAATGGGCTACAAAACCATAAGTAAGATGCTGGGTGAGAAGGCGACAACTGTTGGTACCATTGTAAGAAAATGGAAGAAATACAAAATGACTGTCGATCGACCTCGATCTGGGGCTCCATGTGGGGTATCCTAGATCATGAGGAAGGTGAGAAATCAGCCTAAAACTACCCGGGGGGAACTTGTTAATGATCTTAAGGCAGCTGGGACCACAGTCACCAAGAAAACCATTGGTAACACATTACGCCGTAATGAATTAAAATCCTGCAGTGCCGGCAAGGTCCCCTTGCTCAAGAAGGCAGACCCCTCTAAAGTTTGCCAATGAACACCTGGATGATTCTGAGAATGATTGGGAGAAGGTGCTGTGGTCAGATGAGACAAAAATTGAGCTCTTAGACATTAACTTAACTCACCATGTTTGGAGGAGAGAGTATGACCCAATGAACACCATCCCCACTGTCAAGCATGGGGGTGGAGTTTGTGTTTTGGGGGTGTTTCTTTACTAAGGGCACAGTACTACTACCACATCAATGGGAGAATGGATGGAGCCATGTACCGTAAAATCCTGAGTGACAACCTCCTTCCCTTCACCAGGACATTACAAATGGGTCGTAGCTGGGTCTTCCAGCATGACAATGACCCAAAACATAAAACCAAGGCAACAAAGGAGTGGTTTAAAAAGAAGCACATTAAGGTCATGGAGTGGCCTAGCCAGTCTCCAGACCTTAATCCCATGAAAAACTTAGAGGGATCTAAAGCTCCGAGTTGCCAAGTGGCAGCCTCAAAATCATAATGATTTAGATATGATCTGCAAAGAGGAGTGGACCAAAATTCCTACTGACCTGTGCGCAAACCTCAACTGCAAAAAAAGTCTGACTGCTGTGCTTGCCAACAAGGGTTTTGCCACCAAGTTTTAAGTCTTGTTTGCCAGAGGCATCAAATACTTTTTTCTCTCTCTAAAATGCAAATAAATGTATATATTTTATACAATGTACTTTTTTGCATTTTCTTTTACATATTCTATCTCTCACTGTTAAAATAAACCTACCCTTAAAATTATAGACTTTTCATATCTTTGTAAGTCAGCAAACTTCCAAAATCAGCAAGGGATCAAATAATGGTTTCCTCCACTGTATAGGGTTTCTGAACGCTTTCCCTTTATTTGAACATGTGCCCTTATCCCACTTTCTTACAGATCCCCTTATTAGCTTAGGAGAAATAAATTGACATTTACAGCATTTAGCAGACACACTTATCTAGAGCCACTTACAATTGATACAGTCTGGTCCATAGTCCAGTATCTTATCCACTAGGCTACCACAGTCCTACTAATACATCTTCAGCAATGTAAAGCTGATAATGGTATTGTATTTTAGAAGCACTATTTACATTCATCGTGTAGTAACACGATATACAGTTTAAATAAGGTCAGCATAGCGTGCAACCACACATGCTCTGTCTCACACATACACTCATTCAGTCACAAGTCAGCCAACATAGCTCATCATAGCCCACATTCTACAGAAGCCACATACTCATTCATTTATGGCCTCTCTCTCTCACACACACACACACACACACACACACACACAAACCCAAGTGATTAATAATATTATTGATGGCTATGTGTGGATTGTACATATACATTTATCCACTGTGGCTTGAGCTGGTTAAGGGCCTTTTCTTAATGGCCCAACAGTGGCAGCTTAGCAAAGCTTGGGATCAAACTCAGAGCTTTAAAAATAGCAACCCAGAGCCTTAAAAGCAGAGCACTTGCTGCCCATGTATGCCTACTATATAAAATTGGAAAATATCTATTCAGGATTCTGCATACCATTGCAATGTTCTTTCACACCACCTGTCATCAAACACAAATTGGTCTTTCTATTATTGTGAAGACTTTCCATTGACACAATGTTACTCTACTCTACTCTAAAGTATACTATACTTGCAATTCATTCTTAACCTCAGTAACCTAGTGAAGCAAATGTTTTTAGCTTTTGGTTTTTCAAAATAAGATTGCAGTAAAAGATAGAAGCAGGATGGAGATGTTTTGTTGTGAAGAAATGTCAGATTTTGCACAATACCAGTGTTTGTTTTAATGTCACTCTGATTTAGATGTAAAATTCTGCCCACTTTGTGCCTCTAGCTGTTCGCATCTGTCTCATTCATTTTTGATTACCTCTCACCCCTCCTCTCCCCAACTCTTTATCTGTTCTGAGCAACAAACAAAAAAACTATAACGCTCAGTTCAGGGCTTGTGATCTAATTGGCACAGCTCAGGGCTGCAATCATGCTTTCCCAGAGGCTTCCTGCCTATACTGGTGTCTCTGTCAGATATCTGGCGATAATTTAACCAACTTAACAAGTAATACTATTCTGTTTATCACTTAGCAGTGGGTGTCCTATTAAAACAGACTGTCTTCTTGCAATTATTCCAATGATATTGCAGTGCAGTTTCACGTATTTCAAATCTTCACCATATAATAATGTGTAAGATCTTAGCTTGATGGACAGTCCTGATGGCAGGTGTGTGCACATTTTTCACACAAGCATTTCGGTCTGTTACTGTTGTACGAACATCTGTATTTTAAAAGTCCCATTAGTCTTGTTATTACATGTGGTACCCCAGTTTTTTAATTATAATTATAAGCTGTTCATGGTCATTATTGTCTTATTCTATCTCAAAAAAGCAATTTTACCGAAACATAAATTGTATGTTTCTTATTATTTTCTTATTGTCTTCTTATTTTTAAAGGTTAATGAGTAGTGTGTTTACCTGCACTTAATAATCTGATCAGAATATTACTATAATCAGATAATCAGATTTTGTTAGTAATCAGGTAATGGAAAATCTCTGGGTTTACATGACTTATGCAATAATTGAATTTCTACTTTGCAACCATCCAATAATCTTACAGAAGGATGGACAGTAGACTTCAAACCTGAATAATTAAATGATCAAACAATTCATTGTTTTTTTTAGCAAATAATGCATGTCAGAGTTTCCTCAAGAGTATTTGGTCGCTGCATTAGTAGCATTTCATTTCAATGTTGCCAGGTCCCAAGTGAAATAAGCAGCAAGGTCTATTGAAATACGCCCAAAAGAAAAGAGAATTCTCAGAATAACAGAACTGTACAACCATGATTGACTCACTATATTTTTAACCTGAGTCTGAGGCGAGAAAGGACCCTGCTGAATTGGAAGACATTTTACTTAGTTCCAGTGCCCAGGAAAAGTAACCTCACGAACCTAAATGACTACAGCCTATCAGGCTTATCATAAGTCACATGTAACACATATGAGTGCAATAATTTGGACCCCCACAATTCATCTATCAGTGATCATCACAATGATCTACCTGTTTGCTCTCAACTAGAGACAATAGGGGCACAGAATTTATTCTCTCCCAAACATCTCTCCCAACTTTATATTAGCTGCTTTCCTCTTGACATATTTATACCCCTGATTTCAAGTACAACTCTGAGACGTGACAGAAGTTCGTAGATTATACTGTTGCTGTAGGGTGTATTAGTGAAGAGTAAGATGAAGGAATTTGAGGTGAACTTTCTTAAAAAAGAAGTTTCTTCAAGCTCCAGTCATCATCCAAGATAAAAACACTGATGACCTACAAATACCTGGGTGTCCACATGAGTGATAAGCTGTGACCGGGAGCGAATGTGGAAAGCCTGTACAGGAGGCTGTACTTGCCTATCAATCGAGTCTAACTGCATGAATGAGCATGTGTTTTGAGTGGTTGAGTATATCAACAAACTGATAGTCCAAGGTTAGCTTATTAAATTTCACCAAAAACAAAAACCCTCAGATAAAGTTATTGTGTCTATATTTTTAACAGTTAGGCACAAGGCACTGCAACTAAACGATTCCGTAAGTGTTGATCAGTCCTGCACATCAGCTGTTAGGAAGTTTAGCCCACTTCTCCTTACAGAAAAGATTTAACTCTGGGATGTTGGTGAGTTTCCTCATTATTGACTTCTTCCATAACATTGCTGCTGGATTAAGGTCAGAACTTTGATTTGGCCATTCCAAAACTTCAACTTTAGTCTTCTTTAAGCATTTTTAGGGTCGTTATCTTGAGCTGTTGTATGACCCATTTTCATGGACAGGTGTCCTGACATTTTCCTTTGGAATTTGTGGGTTTAATTGCGGGTGGAATTTATTGTACAATCTATGGTGACAATAGTGCAGAAGAACACGTGAAATATAATGAAACACGTTTCACAGATGAAATTAGGTTCTGATGCTGGAATTTCGTGGTTTTTTTTATCTAGTTACAGAAACACCTAATTTAAACCAAACTATTTTTGTTGTCATTTGTCCACAAAAAGTTTCAATAGCCTCTATTGTTCATGTGGAGAGCAGTGCCTTTCCTGTTTTTTTGTTTTTTTTACTGTTGTTCTGTGTTCTTTTTGTAGTGGGCTCATAAACATAACATAACATAAAAATAGTTGCTTAGATGTTACCCTGGGTTCCTTTGTGACGTTGCAGGCTTTGTTTTTTAGTGATCTTTATTGGTCAACCAAGTAACAATGTTTGTACATAATCTGTCCGGAATCCAAACTCTTTATTCTCCAGCCCACTAAGCATGATAAACTCTTTGGCTGCGGTGCTCAGAAACTTCATACTTGTTTCTTCATACCATAATACATTTTCACAAATGTAATCTACAAATGTAGATCCCTGTTCTTTAAATACAGTAGAGTGCCCAATCATGCCTGATTATCATCCTGTTAATTGAAAATGTCTGACTCCAATTTCACATACTATCACCACTCACTGATATGAATCAATGATTGGTTCAACATCCCCAATACATAAATGGCCATGTATAATATTTTTGTCTCACTTGTTGAACTGGGTTATCTTTATCCACTTTTAGGAAGTATTAAAAACTGCAGAAATATAGAAAACTCTAAAGGGTTCACAGTCTTTCACAAAATAATATACATTTGTGCCAATCTACATGTATTCCTTTATAGGTT
Organism: Parotocinclus maculicauda; assembly: GCA_034780255.1. Taxonomy (NCBI): domain Eukaryota; kingdom Metazoa; phylum Chordata; class Actinopteri; order Siluriformes; family Loricariidae; genus Parotocinclus; species Parotocinclus maculicauda. Next base: position 9,900 of record JAUZSU010131404.1, read on the forward strand.
CTAGGTACAAACCATTGAGATTATATTACCAGGCTCTATACTATAAAAAAAAACTTTGGAGAATTTAACTACACTACTCACATAAATGAGGAGATATTTCTTAATGAATATAAAGAGGATCCCACAAGAGCTGCTGGACAATCTGATCCTGTTCATGTCCCATCACTGTCAGTATGTTTTGGCACTTTTGGGTGACCATACACCCTACTGAACAGTCAATTTGTGGCACTCTTGTCTAGTTTAACATGTTCACCCCTCATGAATATATCACTTGTTACTCAATCACAATAATTGCGTTTGCATTTAATTTGCGTAATCGAACAACTTTCTTGTTCTGATGCTCTTGTTTAATGACAAACTAAACTAAGCTTCTTTTTTAAATCACTACATATTTATTTTAAAATATCTCCTCATTTTTTGTGAGCAGCGCATTTGAAAAAGTTCCCAAAATACAGGCACACTTCGGAGTTTGAAGTTTGTTTCCATTTAGATTACATCCATATTCACAATCTCAATGCACTCCATTTCTACTTTAAAAAAAAGCTTTATCAGTCAGCAAAACTGTAGCATTTCTTCATGCTGTGGTTCAGATGGTTCTGTAACGGTTATTTGTCTGTTATAGCTATATACATTTTTGAGACAGGCCTTGATGACTGTGCAACTGTGTACCAAGGGGTGAACTGAACACTTTAGCATATTAGTCATGTCCGATTTCATCAATGGAGCGCTGCACAGTATTGTGGGTTGTGTGAAATCACACCGGAGATAGCTGACCACAGCCACAGAGGGTTCAGAGTTACAGGCAGGCCTTCCTGATCATGGTTGTGTGACTACTGGTCTTGTGTCCTGCAAGTTACATTTCTGTCAGAAAAGAGGATATTGAGCCACCGAAAAGGGGGAAGTGTGAAAATGAACTGTCATTCAAAAAAAAAAAGAGAACAAAAAAAAAGCATATATGAAAAGACAGTAAGTTGTATAGTAAATTCCAGCTTGTGTGAACAGTTGCTTCCACTTTCATTAGATATTATGAAATATCGGCACGTCCCTTATATCTATAATATAAGATTGCATTAATGTGTTGGGTCAACATAATAACAGCATGAATAATTCTATTGTTAGTCTTGTAACTTGTTGCAGACCAGGGTTTGAGTATGCCTGCATGGCACTTGCATGTTCTCCCTGTATCTGTGTGTGTCCACTCTAACCCTGAAGTGGATTAAGCAGATATGAACATGAATGAATTAATGAATATAATGACAGTTGTAGTGTAAGTACACCTATTTTATATTCTCTGGATTTTTTGTTGTAACAACATTTCTATTTAGCTTTATGCCACTTAGTAGACACCCTTATCCAGACACCCTTACAACTGGTACAATTGTATAATCCAAGCAACCTCCAGGAGAGGACATGAAATCCGAGAGACCATCATCACCTCACTAGAGAGGGGTTAAGAACCAGAGAAGATTAGTAGTGGGAAACAATGCTGTGCCCAGCTAGTACATATCCCTCCCCTGGCAAGGTTATGATCTGTGTACTATTTTCCACTGCTCCCTTTTCACTAGTGGCTTCCACCTCCTGAGTTCTGAAGTTGCTTGAGTGGGATGTGCTACCAAAGCCCTGAACCCTGTGACCCGAGGAAACTCTGAATGTCAAATGTCCTGCATTTAAGTGTCCTCTCGTGTTCATACTCTGCCGTGTGACAAAGGCCACTTTAACATTCTTTTTAAACCAAGCACAGGTTAACAACAAAAGGCCAAAAGACCAATATAGTATTGAAACCATGTACCAGTAAGACTCTCACAGTTATAAAGCTATATAGACAAATTATTCTATTGTGCAGTTTATAATGTATCCCACGAACATGCAAGAGTTTTCAGTACATTTATGCACATATTTTACATTATTATCTACATATTCAGTACATGTTTAAACACTGGCATATTTAAACAAAAGTCAAGCAACTCTTTGCATTTAAGCATGTCAGATTTCCTCTTTACCCACCTCTTCCTGCTGTTTGAAGTAAATTGCATATGATAGATGAAGTAATAAATAGCATAGATTGATCTGAGAGTCCAGGACACAGAACTTATCCTATTTGGTCTGGGTTAAGATATATGCAAAGAGCAAATTAAATTCTCTTATACCATAAACACAGTACCAATGGCCTATGCATAGCAGCTGGATGCCTTTATATTCCAATAAATCTTAAAAAAATCGGATTTTAATCAGTTTCAGAAAAGGTTTTCTGCTGAATGGATGTTTATGTTGTCCAACTGTATCTCACTGTGTAACTAGGCTAGATGTGGCCTAACAGGGTACAAGTACCTACTTTCAATTGTATAGTTTTCCCTAATAACATTAATATTTTAATCACTTACATATATCATCATTAACCCCATACATTCATTCATTCATCTTCCACTTAACATAGTCAGTGCTCACGCAGCAACTCTGGTCGCAAGGGCAGGAACAGCCCAAGATGGGGCGCCAATCCATCATAGAGCACACACACACACACAGAGTCATGCACACACTGACTAAGGGTCACTTAAGAGACACCAATTAACCTAAAATGCATGTCTTTGGACTGTGGGAGGAAACCAGAGTACCCGGAGTAAACCCACACAGACACGGGGAGGACAGACCGCTCCACCCTGGGATTGATCCAGGACCTTCTTGCTGTGAGGCAATGGTGCTACCCACCGAGCCAAGCCCTATACATAAAAAGTTTAATTCAATTCATTTAAACTCTTGGAAAAGCTTTTTTTTCAATGAGTGCATTCAGCTACAAGACCCAAAAAAATGTGCACACCCAGTTGGTGTAAGAATTGCTCAAACTGACCTTGATCTTGACCTTGATCTTTAAAAATCTGAGGAACCCTCACCTGTTAAGATTGCCACTGTAAGGCATGGGGAGGTGCAACTAACTAACTATACTAAAAGTGTATTGCTGTGTGATTATTTTATTTGTGTGGAAAGCTAATGTTAGAATTTAACATCTAAACTTGTTATTTTCTCCTATTATCACATGCAACATTATTTTAAAAGCCTCAGGAATATTCAGGTTGGTTTAAGAATACTTTTAAGAGAAGGGTTGATGATGAGAGGTTGATACAAACAGTCAGTAGTAAGCTTACACTTTATTAAAAGGAGTTCAGTAATAGTTTTGCCAACTGATAACGTGCCATAAGACATCTGTTGTTGATTAGGGTTATCAATGTCATCCGCTTCCATTGTTTACTGCTAAGCACTGAACAAAGAGTTGTTTAAGCCCTGCACAGGAACTATTATCAGATTAACACCACTTGTGTGAAATTGTCTGACTTAGTGCCTGCAGGTGGAGTCGTCGCACCAGCTTTAGTGTCTGTGTCACTCTCATTTTTAGGGTCTGCTAACCATGACCTTACAGCAGGTTCAGATTGCTGATTCAGCACACGGTCTCACCCTACTGTGAAACATTCGACACCAGCAACCTCTCACACACTACCAAAAGTATATAATTCACACTAATGCTAAAAACCTCTGGGTGGTCTTTAAGTTTAAATCAGCGGATATGTGAATTGAATTGACCTTGTGCCTTTATCCAAAACAACGTCCTGTTGAGCTGAGCAGTTGAAGAGCCTTCCTCCAGGGCCCAAGCGTGTCAGCCTTGTCACAGCTGGGATCTGAATTATTAACCTTCGAATTAGTAGTCCAATGCCTTAACCACTTTGTCATCATCTTGTCACTGTTCTCTCATCATCTGCAGGCCTTTGGAAAAAAGGACGTTTGGTCCATTGTAGTAGATGCTTTGTTCGAGAGAAAGGTGCTGCTCAAGGAAACTCGGCAGTGTGAAGTTTTGAGTCCTTAGAGGACTCTAAGGACTTTTTGCAGGTAGACCCTTTTGGCTTGAGGACTGATGGGATTTTAAGATGTATGCATGTAGAGTACAACACACAATGTGACCAATTCTTTAGGTTTGCAGGTTGTCTTAATTCCTCTAAAATTGTATAATTTTATAATAATAATTCCTCTGAATTTACATGTACAGTCGATTGTGGTTAATCGGACCACATCGGGACGCGATCGTTTTGGTCCTAATAACCGGCTGGTCCAATTAAACCTTTATTGTACGATTTACACGTATAGCGAACGTACAAACAAGAACTTCTGTTGCTTACGAACTTTACTCATTGAAACGTGCAATTGTTGTCTTTGCCAAGCCGGTAATTTCCACCAACCGACGCTGACTAGTCTTTGATGGTTGTTGCATGATCTTATCCAGGAAACCAAGTCCCGCAGTGGAGACAAGACACGCACAGTTTACTGAATAAAGCATTCTGATGGAATTCCTTGCATGTGTTGCCGGACACTTGTGTTTACGCTTGACTTCAATTAGCCGAAAAGCGGAGATGCAGATGCATCCAATAATTATGCTGCTGGCTACTGGTTGTTCACCTGCCGCTGATATTGCTCTTGTCAACTTTTTGGATTTCCTGACCTTTGATAAAAGCATAAATTCTCCCGGAGAGCACAGGAATCCTCCCATAAATCGCTGATCGCTTATTTTTCTTTTTCTTATTCTCTCACGTTCTTTGGTCCGATTAAGCAGAATTTTGGTCAAAATAAGCGAATAGCATTACACGTATATAATAGGATTCGTTTCGGTACTTTAGGATTTGGTCCGAATAAGCGACTGGTCCCATTAACCGGTGGTCCAATTAACCGGATTTGACTGTATTCGAATACAGGCATGCGCTGTTTAAAGTCTGCATTAGGCTCTGCGGAACAGGATGTTGACTGGACATTACCACAGTTACATTGGCTTTTTAGGCTACTGAAGTGTAAATAGGAAAGTTAGGTTGATAAGAAAACTACATTTAAATGATACATAAATGTGCCAGAAATACTGTTGAAAACACAATTGATTGATAAGCGATTGAAACGACTGAAATTTTCATTTGATGGATGCCAAAAATGCATTTTTTTTAAAACAACACAGAAGATCAGACAGATGACATTCAACTCGTGCTTGTGAATCAGTTTATATAAAATGCTCACAAAAATTAGTTGAACTAATGAAATATCTCCTCATGTTTGTGAGCAGCATGATAAAGAAGGTACAGGTACTATTTACAATGGGACACATATTTAAGAGCAGAATTTAAAGGTTGTTACAAATAAGCCATAAATGTGTCATCATACACACAAACATGAGTAACTTGCACAGGAAACACATTTGAGCTAATGGTACCAGAAAAGTAGTGAAGTAGCAAGTAAATGGTGGATTTGCCTCTGCTCGTGGATCCACAGTGTTGATTGGTTGTTGAGCTGTCCAGCTGGGTAGACAGGAGTGCAACAAAGCAATGATAATACTTGACCAGTGGATGCATAAGCAATTAATATAGCATATCTGTAATAATTACACTTCTAACAAAAATTAGTGGACATTTCAAAACGAATTTGAAACGAATAAATGAAATAAAATTAAATGCTTTTTTATCGCTTCATATTCATTTTGAAATATCCCCTAATTTTTGTGGGTAGTATATTAAAGTTAAAGTCAGAGTCTGATTTTTCTGTGGTTCTTTTTACAGTGCAGAATTGTCTTATAACAGATTTACAATTTTATATAATCTTCTATTTTTTAAGCCCAGTCCCTAACTGAGCAAGTATTGTCAAGGAAAAACTCATTACACATTATAAGGAAGAAACTTTGGGAGGACCAAGTTTCAAAAAGGGACCAATTTTCCTTTATTGACCTAGATGTTATATCTAAGTATTAATCATAGTTCATTCATCCATTATCTTCCGCTTATTCCACACGGGGTCACGGGCCAGCCGTTGCCCACCCTGCAACTCTGGGTGCAAGGGCAGGAACAACCCTAGATGGGGCGCCAATCCATCGTAGGGTACACACACACACAGTGATGCACAGTCACACACAAATGACCACTTTTAGAGACGCCAATTAAACTAAAATGCATGTCTTTGGACATTTATAGTAGTATTAGTTCAAATTTATTTACAGAGGGAACATTCATTAACAAAACAAATTAAATTAAAATATAAAATAATTGTAATTAAAATTAAATATATTAACATGGCTAATATTTTATAACACAATATAGGTACTATAAGTAAATAAGTACAATATAGTAATTCAAGTTCAGTACCATACTGTATACTGAGATTATACATGCTGTACAGTGAGACTGTTTACATTGCCTTAATCAGAAGTTGACAGATTTTTTATTTACTAGTATAATTTCTTATAATTTTTTTAATCGATAAAGCCAACAGATGTTAAACTCTGCATACCTTTACATCACATCCAAAAGTTGAACATCTCAATCCAAACCTGGAGTTGGTTCCTTGGCTGCTATAACTGCATTGCACTTCATTTTGAAGCATGATTAAGGTGATTAATTCCTATTTAGCTTTTTGTTCATGGAAACCCAACAGACTGTAACTATGTATTACATTTAGATGCAGTTTGGTACTGAGATGCAGTTACATCTGAGGACTGGTGATTTTTTTTTATTTTTTTTGCGCAAAGCCATTCTGTGACTTTTGGCTAGGAGATTATTTTGCTTGATTGTGTTCACCTGGTTGAAACAGGCAACCACTAATTCAAAGTGGTGCCTGTGTTACTGCGGCCAATGTGGCATGGTATAAGAAAAAAATTGGTTAAGGAAGAAGGGTAATAGGTAGAGCATTTTGGGGACTGTGCTACAGAGCTAGACAATTTGATGAACATGAGAAAGAAAGAATCTTGTTTCTTTCTTTGCTGCATCTTAGTCACACATTGTCACTGTGTCCTTCTCTTTCCAAAGAAACCGCAAGCATGAATAATTCAGGCGGTGCTGTTTTGACTTGTCTGTCATTTGTTTTATTCATCGCAGCCGCTGATGTACTGAACAACCACTCCTTTGTGATCAGTTGGATGTCTTAGAGTGACTTTGAATCACTCTCCAGGGATGTTAACCTCACTGACCCTTTATATCCATCGGTAGGTATGAATGGTGTGACCTTTGTATGGATTTAAAGCATCAGAAGACACTGAAGTCAAATGAGTGCTTGTACAGCAAAGCACAATTGATAAAGTGGTTGATGTGCAATAAAATAATTTCAGAACTGTGTTTTTTTTAATTGATTTAACAGCACATTTAGGAGCAAATTTGGTTGTTATGGTAGCTGCACCTTTCCAGAATTCGGCAAATTTATACATCCAGAGCAACAATTAATCTGAGCACTTAGTAATTACCAGTTGCAACTTGGTGGAGAATTTGAACTAACCTCATTCCAGTGACTAGGTCGTTTATAAACCTTGGTCAAATAAGACTCACACCAATTAAGCATTTACTCCCAACCATAGGCATGACTATGGCTTTGTGGCTCACATGCTTAGCATTAATGGATGTTTTTCAGATTTGTTGGTGTCTCTCCAGTCAAAAAAATCAGATGTTCCTTTTTTTACAATTATGGAGACGACAAATCAAACTTACATTCAAATATACAGGGTTTTTGCTGGTCTCAACCCTAAAGCTCTCATCTATCAAATAATCACTTCTGCTCCACAACAATTTAAATCCAAACGTCCAAACAGTGGTAGATTGATTGAGCAGCTATTTAATCTCATGGCTTTCCAATGAGTTGTCCAGATTTAGCTGAAGGCTAGTCAGTGGTCAGCCAAGGACACACATTGCCATCATTCACTTCAATAAAACTCTTAATTTAAATGAGCAGTTGAAGGTTAAGAACCTTGCTCAAGGGTCCAACACTTACAGGCTGGTGTTGCCTGGGTTTGAACTCTAAAATCTTACAATAGTAGTCTGGTTGCAGACAGTGTGCAAGATTACAGATATACTAACATACCATGTTAGTCAAGAAATTATCAATGAAACAATATTGTATATAGTACATTATATAGTTTTACCCCGCTACATAAATGCTATGATTTATGGGGTATTCCCCGGTACTCCGGTTTCCTCCCACAGTCCAAAGACATGCATGTTAGGTTAACTGGTGTCTCTAAAGTGGCCCTTAGTGTGTGCCCTATAATGGATTGGCACCTTGACTAGGGTTGTTCCTGCCCTTGCCCCCAGAATTGACGGGTGGGCAGCGGCTTGCCCGCGACCCTGTGTGGGTTAAGCTGAAGATAATGGAAGGCTGGATGGATAGTCTAGTTAACAATCTGACACTCAAGTTGCAACTATATCAACTTTCATTTATCACAAGTACAAATAACAGGTCTGTTGTTTATTCAAAGTTATTTAATAAAATTTATCAAAGTAGTATTTGTAAAACATTTTATATTAGCTTAACCCTTTGAGGACCTAGAGACATATTCGTTCCGTACTTTTAAATGGATGACAAATGCCTGCATTTACTGGTATTCGTTTCTAGGTATAATGATCTCTATTTATTTTAATAATGGCTGAGGTTGGCTCATAATTGTTAGCCTAATAACTGGCATTGCCAGTTTGTAGCTTGAAAGGTGCTGTGTAGCACACTATTTGGTGGTTCTGAATAAACCGTGTTTAAATTTAATAAACTGTGTTTTGTGCTAACAGATGTCACCCAAATAGCAAACTCATCATTCCTGTGACATCATTTCTTGTGACATCACCTCCTGTTAGGCCTTTTAGAAAAGGGGAGATGTGTTTGGTTTGCTGCTTCAAATCACTTCAGTTTAATGCCATTTAAAAAAAATGTAGTGGAAGTGATATTGATTTACCGCTTTTACCGCCTTTTTTCCTTCATAAACGATTTAACCAGTGCTACGTCATTGTATATTAATTACAAGTTAATTAGCAACTACTCCCACGTTGAGTTTCTCATCGATAACACCTGATGTAGGTAATTCACGCAGCTCCAAGATAAAGTAAGTGGTTTATTTCTTTACTTTTATCTTTGTGAGTTGGGCTTTTGTTGGGGATCAGTTTAGTTGTGATAAGCTAAGCTGGCAGACTTTTGTTTGCAAGGTTTCTTTGTTTACTATATGTGACTGACCTTCTGCTGTTCCAGACATATTTGTAACAACATACTGCTTCCTTTACATAGCATGTCTGGCTAATCTTGGTGTGCTTAGTCTTAAGAATCAGAATAGTTGTGATAAGATAATCTAGCAGACCTATTGTGAAATTCGTTCTTTTATGACTGATATTTACCATTCATTTTCTTTCAGTTGCAAACCATGGTTGAGCTTTTGTTGAAACCAGAATGATTGTGATAAGCTAGACTTGCAGTCTTATATTAGTGAGGTTTCTCATGGCCACTATATATGATGGATAAGCTTAAAAAAATATCCAGAAAACCCTGCTAAACCTACAACTGACATGCGTTTTATTTTTGGACGCTGTAATGGTGGCCAATTGGCCTTAAGGCAAACCTATTCAGGTTCACATCATGAGCATGGACAGATCTAGAACTTGTACTGTCTTTCAAATTGACATAATAATTATAACCACAAACAAACCATGCAGTTTTATTTTAAGCAGTGCGACACACGTATCTAAACATGCAGATTTCACCACTCTTGTCCTTCCGTGTGTTGCATCTCTAGCTTATCATGTTGTATCTCTCTGCTTAGTAATCAAAGTAGTTGTGATGTGATAAGCTAAGCTAAAATGCCCAACTTCTTTTGTTTTTCCAAACATATCTTTCAAAAAATGATACTATTTATTGCTGTTGCCGCACAGCTCAGGAGTTATGGATTTGATACTTGTCTTTTTTCTGTGGTGTGACCATGAACATCATGGTAGCTGTTTGCATAAACACGCATTATTCCTATCCTATATCGTCAATATATTTTATGAATAATTCTCTTCTCTTATATGACTGTGCCATCTTTCCATACTTACAATGTATTGAAATTTGATGCACCAGGGCCTGGGGAAGGTGCCCATGAAACCTGAAGCATGCTTTACTTAAATATGCAGAAGGTAGCTGGGTAAGTGGAAGTTCTTTAAAAAAAGAGTTAAAGAAAATCCTTTATTTAAATGATTGTTGCAAACATTCGTTAACCAAAATAATTGATGATTTAAAAGTCAAATAAAGTTGTTCAATTATTCGTGATTGTGTAGCAAGTGATATATTCCTGGGGGTGAACAGAAGCCAACACGGACAGTGATGGGGCATGAACAGGATCAGATTGTCCAGCAGTTGTTGTGGGATCCTCTTCATATTCGGTTTGAAATCTTCCCTCACTGTAGTGGAATTTTACAGTCTAATTGGGTTTTATTGGCTTTTATTGGCTCCCACTCAAAGCCCACCTATTGATAAATCCCTAGTGATGCCTAGAGATGTTATTCATACTAAAGTGTAAAAGGGTGATTAGAAGGTTACACTGCTCTATGCTAAGCTGTATCTAATCAGTTACACAAGTTACAGTAACTACTGAGGAGTGTGTAAAACTAAAACGGCATCTGCGATTACAAATACAACAATGAAATCCGGGTGACTGGTATTAGTTAGATTTTTTTGGATTGATTTTATCTGTCATGTTTACTGATTCAGATCATCTCTTCTAATTGCACAGACGGCATGGATGAGTGAACCTCAACAACTCGATGATGTCAGTACTCGTGTGTCAGGTTTGCCATAAACTTTAACACACAAGTTTTATTTTCTGGTTAAGAGCCAGTGTTTTCATAGTGATTATTTGGCATTGCATAATATGCAAGCACGCTGTGTACATATACAACAAGCAGTGCCAACGGTCTTTCAGATACCATCGAACTGGTGTGCAAGAATTGCTTGAAGCTGAAAGATGGAAATTAAACTATCCAGTTGTCTCTCTCTTACTTTCTGTTTTATTCTTTCTTTCTTTCAATCCTCAGTCCCATTTTTGTGGAAATGCCTAAAAGTAGTACAACACACTGGCAGAAAATTCTGGTTTTAGAAGATGCATGAAAAACGCTTAATGTACAAACAAATGTTTGGAGGAAGAGGAATCACAATTCAAAACTGATTCTAATTCATGTTCACACTGAAGGCCAAGGAGGCCCAAACGTTTTTTTTATTTGACTTTGTCTGAACAGTTGCACACTAAAATGTGCAAAAGAGCAATGCTTTGGGTGACATGCTCATCCATAGCTAAATAATAATAATGGGGTAAACAGTAACAGAAACTTCTTTAATAGTCCTGTTGAAAAGAGCACATTACTCAGCCATGGCCACTTCTTTGGTTGGTGTCTTTTTTTAAAACTTTTAAGCTTTTTATCTGCTTTGTACATTACAGCTATTGGAAGGGAGGAAACTGGATCATGTTGGCCAACAATCTCCTTCCCTTAGTTGAAGATGGGTACAGCCAGGGCAACTAAGAAGTGGCTCCATTAGAAACATTTCAAGGCTCTGTAGTGACCTAGGTAGTCTCCCGACTTGAACCCAATGGAAACTGAATGTTGCCCAGCAATAGCTCCGAAACCTAAAAAATCTAGAGAAGATCCCTCTGGAGGAATGGGCCAAAACTCCGCTGCTGTGTATGCAAACTTGTTCAAGAACTGCAGGACAGTTCTGACTTCTGTAATTGCAAATAAAGATTTCTGTACCAAATATTAAGTTCTGTTTTTCTTTTGTATCAAATACTTATTTTCTGAAATAAAATGCAAATTAATTATTTGAAAATCATCCAATGTGATTTCGGGTATGTCAAACAAACTTTTTGGATTTCAAGGTAAAAAAATGTAATATGGCAAACTTCGCATTTGAAACCACTAAGTATCATGCACACATACCCACTTTTAAATGTGATATATTTTACTCACTTCCACAAGTCAACACAATTTCCTGGGGCCTTAACGAAATGTCTCTGACATGCGGTCAAATTACTGCAAGGATCAAACCACAGCACCAATTCTATCCTGTGTAAATAGCGCTTTTTAGAACGACTGGTATTGAGTACGTTCCTTCAAATGATAACAAGCCACTGCACCTCTCTATATCACCTCTTTTTAACTGAGTCTGTGAATGTTTTATTGAATGATTAAGGCTATGTTCACACAGCAGGAAAAAGTGGCCTTAATCTGATATTCTCAGCAAGTCCATTTTAGTTTTTAGACTTTTCACACTGTCTTTTTGATTTGTCCTATAGCCAGCATTTGTGTGAATGTTAAAACGGACGTACAAGCACAACAGAGCAATGCATTAGGTGACCTGCTTGTTCTGAGGCAAACTATCAAAATGGAGCCAACAGTAACAAGCATGTATTTAATGATCATGTTAAAAAGGGCATGCTATTTGGCCATTGCCACTTTTTTGGTTTGTGTCCTATGTTTCTTTAAACTTTAGTTTAATTCTTATGTATTTTCCTTTCACACTGCAGGTATGTCCTCCTCTGGCCACATTTGGCCATTTTCTTTTGAAATCTCCTCAAACAAGGATATGATACAATACAATATGTGGTTCTATTTTATTTGCATATAGACATTATCCCAAATAAAACTGACCCTTAAGTGATAAATTAAATCAAACAGTCCTCACACACTGCCACATCGGACACACCAGACTCACACATAGATACCTGTGGACTGTGGTGGCCTTGTGGTGAAGGTAATGGACTATGGACCAAAAAACCCAAGGCTCAAATCCCACCTCTGCCACAGCTGGGTACTTGAACAAGGTTCCTTACCCACAATTTCTTGGACTGTAAGACTGTATTCATTGTAAGTGGCTCTGGATAAGAGCGTCTGCTAAATAATGTAATGTAAATACCCAGTTAGAAAATGACCAGCCTAAATGCTCACTATGCCAAGATCCATTAACAATCTGACACATCTTCATTAACTGTCCAACCCTGAACCTAACAAGGGAAAACTTCTTTAGTCAGACCACACTCGAAAACTTGACTCAAAAACTTAAGCCCAGGGAAAATAATTAACTACTTCTTAAACCTCAATATAAAACACTTACTGTAGACCCATCACACTCCAAACCAGCAAAGACTTTAACTTGCCAAGCCGTTAATAGCAAAAATGGGAATAGGTATGATTCAAATCCATAACAAACAAACATTCATCACCACAAATATTCATAATATTATAATATGTGACCTGTGAATCTGTGCCAAATCTGGACAGCTTTATGGCAACACATAAAGGGCTAAGATATTTGCACAGTACTGTATTTATGTGCACAAATGAACAAAAACAATATGCTTTCTGAGGATTTCAGAGGAGTTTTGCTCGCTTTGATGCTCAACAGGCTTAAAAACCATCTTTAAACAGTTTGAACTTCATCAATCCACATTCAGACAGATTGTGTACTAATAAAGAAAATTTCAGCATTGTTACTCGTTCGACCAACAAAGATAATTCCAAGAGCAAGGTGTGTAATAGTCCACAAGGTCACAAAGTAACTCAGGGTAACTTCTGCCTTTCCAACTAAAGGCCTCTCACATTAACATTAGACAATGTTCTTGGATCTACCATTGGGAGAATGATGAAGAACAATGGTGTGCATGATGGACTCTTAAGAAAATTGCTGTCCATTATGAAGGCAACTGAAATACCTTTCTTTTGACCACGAAGACCAGAATAGATAGATTTTTATTGTTTGCTATGAGTAGTGTTGAATGGAGAAAGAAAATGAATGCATTCCAGCATAAGCAACCTTTTTTAATTTGTGAAACATGGTGGTGGAAGAAACCTCATTGGGCTTGGCTGTATCTGGGCCAACACAGCTTGCCATTATTTTTGTTATAATACATTCTGAACGATACCAAATTCTAAATACAAATGTCAGGACATCTGTCCATAAACTGAATTTCAATAGAAAGTGAAAGATGCAGGAAGACACCATACGAAACAAACATACATATAGAACCCATTCTACCAAAAAAGGGCTAGTGAAAGTCACATATGTAACATTGGACAATGTTTTGCAATAAATGACCAGGCATAATATTTGTCTATTTTTTTCATTTGGCTTTCTTTCTCTTCTTTGTGCTGAAATCTTGTCATGTTTTAGGTCATATTTATGCACATGCTTTCAAGCACCACTGTATGTCGTTTTATTTCGCAAGCAAAAACTGTCTACTCCATTACACAACCTCCCATGACTAACACAGGCATGGGAAGTGGGATATGGCGATATGCCTATATAGCATTTTAAAATAGAGAAGTAATTATAAAATGAATTAAAATAATAGTAGATTTAATATCGCATGGTCAGTTTGTTAAACGTATGTAAAACAGTGATTGATTGTGTATGTTTGTTAACTGAGTTAATACATGTTGAGAAAATATAATTTTAACAATAGAATAACCAATAAAAGGCTGCTACTTCTAATATTACTTCTGATCTTGATATAATTGTGAGGACCTGCAAGGTCCCCACATGGATAGAAACTTCTCACATATATTTGAGCTTGTGGTTATATTTTGCTGATCCCCACAAACAAAATGGAAAAAACTTGCCTTTGAAAAAAACAAAGGAGCAAACCATTTCCTTACGTTTAGATATTTCAGTAATATTATTTGAGAGGACTGGGTTAAGGGGTTTTGTAGTGGTATATTGGCAATGTATGACAGGAAAAAGTAGTTAATTAAAGCTTTAATTGTTAGTAATTCTGTGTGAAAAAAGGTGTGTGCAGTGGTAAGTCATATTATAGCTAGAGACATGGGCTCAGGCCAGGGCTGCTGCCTTTGTAGAGCTTACATTAAGTGCATATGGAAAGTAATTAAGTTTAATTTGTCATAAACAACTCAGAATATGATATGATAACTAGTAACATCATTAGCAGTAAGGGTATTTATTCCTTAATTTGAATTGGAAGCATATTTTCCATCATCTGAAAAACAACCAATTTAGCTCAGTAAGTTAGTTCTGTTAGCTTGTGCTTTTTTTCTTATTATTTGCAAATAGTACTGGCATTTTTCTTTCCAGAATTAAGTGTGAAATGCTCCCACACATTTCAGGATTTTGTTTTTGAGGCTACATTCACAGTTTTGATCAAACTAGAGTAAACAGTAATGTTAAAGCATTTCAATTAGGGTGAAAAACATGCATGATTACTTACTAATTACTGATTACTTTCATCAACAGTATTTACATTTACACTTGACTGTTCACTTAGTTGCTAACTTGGCTATGTTTGACTAAGTCAAATAGATTTGGAGCTTTTTTTTTTTAACAACATCTTTCATACAAGTTTCAAAAAACCTTTTAATATACTTTTTTTTGTGAGCCTCATAATTGAGTGCTTTAACAACAATTAAGATGAGACTAGGGGAAATATCAACAATGTTCTTTACACGTTGACCCAGCTGAATGCAGTCAAGAGGAGTACTGTTTCTATTCCAGAAAAAGTTTTTTTTTATTAATTATATTATAAGGCTGGCTAAAAATGTATGTGAAATTCTAGCAGTCTGGAGTTGATTAAACCTTGCACCATTTGTAGAAATACTAACTCACGAGAAAGAACACAGTAATATGATACCGTACGATGGTACAGCTGTTGAAATGAATTTTGACAGGTGTACCAACATGCTTGCTTTATATACTGCATTATTTTTAGCTTTCTTATGAGCATGTTTTTAAGCTCTATGTAGATAGAGGTAGAGCCTTTGTGCATCCACTGGGAAAAAGGAGGACACTTGTGTATTCACAAAGTGCCTTCATAAAATTGGCCCTCCAGGCAATCATGCTTAACATACTCATGAGCAGATTACTGCTCACAACACCTAATCTAAAACATCATTTCAGTAGCGTTTTTTGTTAAATAAAATATATTTTAATGTATAATACATGCTATACATGGAATGGGAGAATTTGAATATGCCAACTATCTTACCAATACATTAACAGTATTTACTGTGATTATGTTCTAAAGAAACATCTAAACATTAAAACCGAACTATAGAAGAAACAAATTGGCTAGCTATTGCTTACAAACTAGACTACCAAACTAGCATTTTGTTTTTCATACAATTGGCTAAAGTTTGCACTAGCCAACCCAGCAATGGCTTACATTTTTCCAGGTAGCACGCTCCACTTGCCTTGTTTTTAAGTCTTTAAAAAATTTAAATTAGCATGATAAAAACCACACTATATTCCATATGTGTCAGAAATTGTGAGGATGTAAAGAAATGTCGAAAAAAACCAAGCTCAGAGACACGCACCACTGAGAGTTAGCCCAAACGCCACCTTTTTTACACGGCATACTAATCCCATCTAGACACTTTTTATCAGTAACACTCCTCCATGGTTCGCTCTGTGGTTGGGAGAATCTCGTCTTCTGTCTGTTGCCAGCAAGAGCTGAGCATTTATGCATGCTTGGAGGTGCTCCTTCAAGAATAAACAGTAGCTGTCTTGATTAGGGCAGGGGCACCCAGCACAAACCAATAGTTCTGCTGTTCTCCCTCCACAGTATCCCACCATAATTGTTTATAATTAACACTCATTCATTCACTTTTTTATCTGCTCGATCCTGGGTTTTAGGAGAGATGGCGCTTAGATGGCAGCACAGGGTGCAAGGCTGGAACAAGGAACAGGCCACTACAACTGGGATTAAACCCAGGACCTTCTTGCTGTGAGGTGAGAGTGCTACCCACCGAACCACCCTTAACATGATATTACAAAGCAGCAGGAATCATCAAGTGGGAATTTTACTTTCTTCCAAAATTTGAAGAGAGATTATGGTTCTGTACTGGACTACTAATTGACTAATTGGAAGTATTGAGTTCAAGTCATGACAGTGCCAAACTGTCACACTTGAGAAAGCTCCTTAACCTTTAACTGCTTGGCTCATTTGTAAGTCATTCTAAACAACTGTCCGCCAAGTGCTCTAAATGTAATTTAATTTGGCAAAGAGGAAATTTATTCTGGTTAAACCACTACACATGCCACTTCCTCTTTCCTGATGTTGGCACCTATTTGAGTTAACTGCTATTGTCTGTAATACACTGCTCACAAAAATAAGGGGATATTTCATTAGAGGTATTTCATTTAGAAATGTGCCCTAATTTTGTGAGCAGTATATGCTTTCCAGATTTTATTTTGTTGTTAGAACTACAGTGGTCTAACGTCAGTACAGATTTTAGCTATGTCAAATCAAATAGAAAAGCAAACATAGATTTATACAGATGCAGGGCACAGTACTTGGATTACTAATTGGAAGGCTTTGAGTTCAGATGTTGGCTCTGCCAAGATGCCACTGTTGAGCCCTTGAGCAAGGCTCTTATCAACTGCTCAGCTTAATTGTAAGTTGTTCTGCATAAATATGTCTGCTAAAGCCTGTAAACCACAGCTTTAATGTCAGGGTTTTCTCCACAATAATGTTTCTTAAAACTTTTTAGACACCAAAACACAGGGAAGCAACTATACACTTTTTTATGTTTAATTAACCGTGATATCTCTTTTTGACAAAATATCTTTTACTGCATCTCAACCATGTAACGACACTAATGATGATGCACTTAATTACAAATTCTATGTAACCAGGCCTGGTTCATTTGATGGGTAATGATGCCAAACTAATGCTATTAAGGTAAAAACAACTGTAAGCTAGCTACAGCTGATAAAAAAACCTATATGCATGCAAACACAATGTCTACAAATTGACCATGTTAAACATTGAATAGGCCATTTATGTAAATCATGTAGATTTGATGAGAGTTGAAGAGAATAGCAATTCCTAGTCTTTTTCAGCCAATTTACTCATACAAATTAGGGGATTTTTTTTAATGAAATGCGTCCAACCTAAGTATCACAGCAAAGTGTTTTATACAACCTCTAGAAAATGTACATCACTGTTGTTATTATTATTATTATTATTATTTGATTAAACTAATAAAATGGTCACTCTGGTTGCATTGTAATAGGTTGCCTGTTTTTACCCTCTTTCTTCTCCCACTTTCTTTATCACTTCCTTTGAGCTTGATTCCATAGACTTGGTTGCTTATTCCTTTTATGGGATCTGATAACCCTCAATCTAATAAGTTGGAGCAGCACCTAGCAAATGGCTACCAAACAATTTTGGGATGACTCTGATACTTCTATAAGGAAATCAACAATTGCAATATTTTTCATTTTCTAGACCATAGGATATATCAAAAGTAAAGACATTTGGAGAGATTAATATACTAATCCTTTACTTACACTCAGAGTTTCACCATTACTGGATTATCCAAATTCATGTAAACTTGGTCAGAGTATTACCTCACCATAACTTGCTGGGGTATTCAAGTCATTTTCCCTTTCGTTTCTGAAATAAAAGGGTGTCCTGATCTGTCCTGGTCAATTTAAATGAGACTGGAGTCCTTTTCTCTTGACAGCTAAACATTTTTAAAGTAATTGTATATAATTTTTTAGTGTTACTTTCATTTTCTTTACAATTTCTAGATTGTATTTTGACAAACTTTGAGCACCTCAGAGAAGACAAAGCCTTTTACATCCCCTGTGATGTTTGGCACTTTCCTGAAGGAAGCCTCAGATTGGGACCCATGGACCTAAAGCCTATTAGAATAAAATTACAGAAACATTAGTTTTGCTTGAATGCATCAAATGTTTTTCAAACTTTGATTTTTTTTTGTTCTTAAGACTTTTTTTTTGGTAGTTTGGACTGTTACTAACTAGCCCTACCATGCTCCATTTGCTAAAATCAGTTTATTTTATTTCTCATTAATCTACATTCAGCATTCCATCTTGAGAGAAAAAAACAGACATGTAGAAATTATTGAAAAAGTATTAAAAAAAAGGAAAACTGAAACATCACATGGTCATAAGTATTCAGACTCTTTGCTCAGTATTTAGTAGAAGTCCCCTTTTGAGCTAGTACAGCCAAGAGTCC
>JAUZSU010131414.1:0-15000 GCA_034780255.1 Parotocinclus maculicauda
CAATCCTAGGGCGACAGTGGAAAGGAAAAACTCCCTGAATATAGAAGAAAGAAACCTTGGGATGACCAAGACTCAAAAAGGGACCCATCCTCCTTGGGTGGCCTAGATGTTAATTAAAATAGTTACACAGTATTAATAGTATTAATAGTAAAATTAATAACAATTAAATTATATAATAAAAAGGATTTCAGATATTGAGTCCTGAACTGGAAGTTCTTGGAGGCACATCGTCTCCTAATAACTGAATAATGGAGGAAGTTCCTGCACTCTGGTGGGACTGGGTTCTGTTGATGAACTCAACTGAGTAGAGTGATGCTGAGGTGAAGGAACACCCAAGTGTGTGCTGGAGCTGGTACCTGAACATCAGCTCGGAGAGAAAAGAGAAAAAGTAGTTACTTATGGGTTAGGAGCACAGAATCTATTAACAATCACTTATGCCAGGTGCAGCATGAAACTCCGGCAGCACTAACTATAGCAGCATAACTAGAAGGGAAAGAACCAGAAGGTAACACAGCAAAGGGTCAAGAGCCAACCCGAGTGATGCGTCCAAGTCTAAATGACAGAAAAGGACTGATATGATCACATATTCTAGTTCTAGTTAGCACACGAGCTGCTGCATTCTGCACTAGTTGAATTTTATTTAGAGAGGTTTTTTTTTATGTTATCTAATCATTACAGAAAATCATGAAGTAATTACTGTTAAAATCATGCTGAATGTTAGAGTCAGTTTCTGTGATGTTGTTTTGTTCATCTAGATACTGTATTAAATAAAACTCTGGGATTATTCTTATTTTTCTCTAGGATTAAGGATAAATGCACAGATTTAGTTGTGGTAAGTGGCTTATTTATACTCTGCCATGCTATCCTCCATGCCATCTAAAATACCGCCAATTTACTACGTCTCCACTTGCGTTCTAAACTCTGAGCTCTTTGCTTTAAATTACGGGTGTGGTCATTATACCAAGGTGCTAGCCTTTTTTCTTAAAAACATTTGACCCTAGCAGCAACTATATCCAGGGTTGAGCGAATTATGCACTCTAATTGGTTGGTTACACGCTCAGGTTAATCGGGCTTCGTAGGTGTCTTAAAAGTTAAGTCTGATAAATGTAGCTGGAGTATCCAAAGTAATAGTGCTTAGTGTGATAAAGAGGTGTTAGGTAAATATTATTTAATACATGTAGATCAAAAACTAAGAGATAGTTACCAGAAATCAAAACATCTAGGTTATCTATATCAATACCAAACGTTAATATTAGATCTAAAGTATGATTACAGTGGTGGGTCGGTCCCATCACATTCAAAGTGATACCCATGGATTCTGAAATGGACTCCTGCTCATTTTCAAAGTGAATGTTCAAATCACCTACAATTAGAGCCTTATCTGTTGAAGTACTAAGCAGGAAAGAAAGTTAGTGAATTTCTGAGAAATTCCGAGTAAGGGCCAGAAGGGCGGTAAACATATCGATGGATCAGTCACATGAATTCACAATCACGAATTACTCAGGGTAAATTCACACATACACAGGGAGAACATGCAGACTCTACACAATCTGAGGTTGAGATCAAACTGGGAGTGCTGGAGCTGTGAGGTGACCTTGCTATACGCAGCACCACTGTACCGCCTAGCACCCACCATTTTATTTTTTTTGTGTGTGTGTGTGTGTGTATTTGTGTACATAATTCCTGTATTTTGTTTTTCTACCATAATGAAGCAAATAAGAAATAAACATACATGCTCACCATTTCTAAAACACCCAACTTATAGTGGCCTAAGACTTTTGCACAGTACTGTACGTTGTCTTTAAATAGGAAAGGTAACAAAAGTACATCATCACTTCAGTCAGTTGTCCAGTCAGTACATTTGGGCATGAGCAAGCTTAAGGATGCCATGCAGTTGTAACTTAGAGTTTAGAGGTATATACAGTACAAACATCACAATATCCAAAAGATCACAATAAATGAATCACTTCTTCAAACCCCAGCTGCAAGTACCAGCTGCGATTGTGAGAGTTGCTCCCATTTGGTTTGATGAAATCGTAGTAGCAATTAAATCTATGCAAACTAGGAAGCTCCAGAGCCAGACGGTGTCCCAGCTGAGTTTTTGAAGAAGTTCTCTTGCACCTCGTCGTTTTAATATGTTTGGAGGTTCAGCACAGTTGGGATTTCCGTTTTGATTCAAGTGTCTATCTGCCTGATTTGAAAGAAATGTGCACCTAAATTTAGATCTTCATGCCCTATTTTATTCTTTTATCCTCATGCTGGTTTTGAACGCTCCATCTTTGGTGTTGATATACAAATGTGCAGTTTAGAATACCTTTAAAAATATGTATCACCCGTGGACACTAAAAACTACTAATAATAAAAAAATTATAAGTTATTACTTCGGCTTGATTTTTACAGGAAATAGAAATTTGTCTTTTAACTCATGAAATTTGCACTTGTTTACAACTGGTTACCCCAGCAGCCAATCCATGACCAGAAGTAGAAGTTTAAGTGCGGAAATCCATCATTAGTTTCTGTATGTGTACCTACCTTATCGGCCATGTGCTTGTAGAATAAAATGTCTAAAGGGTCAAAATCAAAATATTAAAGCACTTTTACTGCAGTGGCACAGTCTAAACATAACAGCAGTGTTTATGGTAAATTGAGAGCAGTTTTATTAGTTAGATTATAAGTGAAGCGATCAAATGGAGACTCAACACAATGCAGTCAAACATCATAATCCCACTGTACATTGTTAAAACAGTAAAGATTTAGACAGAGGGATATTATTTCCATTATTTCTAATAGGGATTCCTGTCTTGTTCCTTTTTGTTTGAACTCAGTGCTATTTCTATCCAATTACAATTTTGATATTTTACTTTATGGACTTCATCCTTTACTGTTCACCCCGATACTGCTATTTTTCAAAGATTTTTGAAGATTTTGTTCTTTAGCTGGCTGAACAAAAGAGTAATATTTCACAGTAAGCTTTTGTGTTGGCCTGGCTTTCTTTTTCTTTTCTTTAGAGACTTTAATTATCAGGACATTCATATTGTTCACAATATCCAGTCATTCGGTGAATGAGATTCTAAAGTACTAGCTGACAGAGGTAATTTAGATCCGCTATAGTTATCACAGATACAGTGCTGGCAGTGAAGATAATCTTCCTAAACAATATGTACTATGTAATACATGTTTTCAAAATGGTAGTTTTTTTATTAATACAATGCCTTTTCCAGTATGGATTTACATGTATGTCATTTAGCAGACGCCCTTATCCAGAGCGACTTACAATTAATACAGTCTTACAATCCAAGCAATTGAGGCTAAAGAGCCTTGCTCAGGGACCCACTGTGACAGAGGTGGGATTTGAACCCTGGACCTTCTGACCCATAGTCCAGTACCTTAACCAATTAAGCCACCACAGACCACAATGCATGAGGTCAAATGTGAATTTCTTGGCGTTTTTACACAAAAAAAGCCAGATTTGTGCCGGATTAAAGTCTGAGTCATTTTTGATAGGAAAAATGTTCCATTGGGTCCATATGGGTTAAGAATAGTAACTATGTTTTCTCATGTTTTGTCTCCTGCTTTTCCTGGTCTGGGTTGTGGGAGCTCCAGGACATATCCTTGGCAAACACTGGGCATAACTTCTGTTCATCACTAGAATCAAATTCTGGAAATATTATATAAAAATTCAGTTACATTGAATGTACAGTTCCTCAGTGATAAGAGGTTTGGTTTAAATCCTGGTGGATCATCGCATTGTGAATGTTGGGTGATTCTTTTACAGAACCATCAAGATTCTGAAGGGGTGTACTTGGATAGCAACAATGTTAGGTAGGTAAAGCATTCTGTTATGTATGTTATGTACGTTATTCACTTCATCTGTTAGTGGTTTTAATGTTTTGACTGATTGGTATATGCCCCTGTCTCTGAGACTCTGCATCACTTGCAAACATGATAAATAAAAAAGTGCAATAGTCATGTGAATTCTGGAAACTTACAATCTCCAGAATTCTACAGTGGTTTTACTGGAAACTCGGGTATTTCTGATTCTTTCTATAAGGCGTAGAATCAGAAAACCAACAAGAGTACTCAGAAATGCACTGCTTGGCTGAAACAAGATCTTATTCTGCATTAGCCCTTATACACAGACGAACATCTGGGTTTACATCTGGGTTTCTGAACAGACATAACTAGTGACTGAGACACAATGCATTCTGAAACAGTAAACAGGGAAAGCAAAAACAAAGCATTACTATATTTATATTGCATCCAGACAGCCATCTCTGTTTGTCAGCAAGAACTGGAGAAACCCTGGGAGTAAGCTCATCCTCATGTCTGCTGCTGAATTTATACAATTAGGTCGATCGGGTTCAAACTCCTTTATTCTTTTATTTAAGTAAATATTTTTGTTTTAAGGAAAAAAACTAAATTTACCTTAAATTTGAAAGCAATTCTCTGCCAAACTGAAACATAAACAGTACAACTTGAACAAAGATAAAACTCTGTTCCGTTCTGATCAGCTAACGAGCTGTTGTAGTGCACGTAAAAAGAAAAAAAAAAAATCAATGAAAGCTGACACTTTAAATATTAAAGTAGATGTTCACGTTTGTAAAAAAATATATAAGTAGCTGCATAGACAGTCATTTGGCTGGCGTCCCGTGCACACAAACTACACACTGGTGTTTAGTGGCACAGAAATTGCAGCAAATATAATGATTGATTTTTAAATAAGCATCAGGCATAGTATGACTTAATACTGCAGTTTATATACTGCTCTCAAAAATGAAGCTATATTTCATTAGGGGTCATTTCATTTTAAAATATTTCCTAATTGTTGTGAACATATTTTGGGAGTATATTTTAAACATTTTTGAGTTAATGATGTGATATTTTTTAACAGTATAACTCGCCCCCTATGGACCAGTCAGCATTGAGTTAGAGCATCACAGTATCATGGAGACTTACTTGTGACGTAAGCATTTAATTTACTCCCATGTGTAGTTTTTGTCTCTGTGTCTTCTTGAGTGATTCTGTTTAGTTTGGTTCCACATTACCCTGTAATCACCATGCTCAACTGTGTCTGATGGTGATAAAGAATCTAAAGAAAGCTTGCACCTATGTCTGATTCCCTGCCCCTTTTGTATGTGGTTCATTTTTTTCAGGTTTTTTTAACTGCAGACTTATGTCTGATCAATCTGTGTGGACTTAGTAAGTAAGATTTTTCGTGCTCTGACAATTTACATAGTTACATAAGCAGGTCAGAATTGTTACATTACCCTTTCCACATTGTTGTGGACATCTCCATTTTCAACTTCTTTTTTTTAGCTGGAAGGCAGGGTTTGTAAATGTAATTTTTTTTACCCTTGCTAACAAAGTTTACACTCAAGGGCTTTTCCAAAAGGTGGCATCTCTACCTGGAAATCTCTGTTCTTGTGCTGCTTTTAAATGCTTTTTATAGAGTATAAGAGTGCTTTCAGCTGACTGAACTGGGTCAAGTAGTGGATTAATATTAACTGTGTTTGGAAGCCCCATAAACCTAGCGGTCACACTGAGCATCGACTGAGCACACACTGCAGATGTGATGACTGTCATTTTCATCATTTGTTTGTTTTACATTGTTGTAGATTATATTTATTTTATAATGTGGAAAGAGAGAACAAGGTATCCTATATATTACATTAAATGGGATTTAATCGAGCCTGAATGCGAATTAAGGGTTTGATTAGTGACAGAATAGAATTGGCTTCCTCAGCCTGGCTAGTTGACCTTAGTGTCAAGTACTACCATATGTACAGTAATGAGGACCTTATTATAACAAGGAGTAGGCATAAAGGAGAAAGATTTTAAAAAAGTAATACAACTACTCTGCTCATAAAAATTAGGGATATAAATAAGTTTAAAAAAAAGCATTTGATCTTTTTTAATTAAACAAGAACATAAAGAGAGCAAATGACAAATAAAAAAAGTTGTATAATGAAAATGAAATGCAACTTTTATTAAATTGGTAAACATTCACTATATAAAAGTGCTGGAGTATCTGAACATTCCCTGATCTTGAGAGTGCACATTCTGCAATTTCCCAACCCTTTCAATGCTTCTGTAACACGATTTGTCTGAATGTAAAGCTGTTAGACGTCTAGAAGCTGCTCAAACACAGACAGCAGTGGCACTCAGAACATCTCAAAGTGTGATTAGCTGACTGAAATCGCTTTCAAGTGACTGAAACAGTATGACAACAGTGTGTGGGGACAGTTTCTTTCTACCACTGGATGACGGATATTTACATTTACATCATTTAGCATAATTGTGGGTTAAGGGCCTTTGCTCAGTGGCCCAGCTGTGGCAAAGGTGGGATTTGAACCCTGGACCTTCTGGTCCATAATCCAGTACCTTAACCACTAGGTTACTACAGTCCATATGGTCCCAGCCCATACGAAATATGTCCATTGTGTTTGACTGCATGCCCGGAGACCAATGGTATGCATTCCTACTGAACGCCATAGAACTCATAAAAGGTGGGCTAATGTGCCACAGTTCAGTTTGCAGCCTAACAATCATCGTGCTCTGATCCTGATCCTTCTGTTCACCCCCATGTATATATCACTTGTTACCCAATCATAACTGAGTTTGCATCTCATTTGCGTAATCGAACAACTTTCTTTGACTTTTCATTTGCTTCTCTGTTGATCTAGTTTAATGAAATAAAATTCTTCTTTTAATCACTTCATATTAATTTTGAAATATTACTAATTAATAATTGATATTTGTGAGCAGTGTATACAGTGTAGATATCAGTATACTCAATATAATCAATATACTCCTCACAAAAACTAGAGGATATTTCAAAAGGAAATATTGGCAATCAATTATCCCCTAATACAAAACAAAATAGTACGCTGCCAGATTTGCTGTAATGAAATAGCTAGGCTGCTCAAACTGTTTGGAGTGAGAACGAAGAAAATGCAGCGACAGAAACAGACAGAAGGCAAAGCACACCGAGGTCCAAGGTCTTCTAACTCTTTGTCGTCTTCCAAGCTTGGTCCAGATCTAAGAGCTGATTCCTCCGTTTCAACACTAAAATAAATCTAACTATTATAATCAAATATTCTACTGTGCTATAAGCACACACGCTTTGTACCAACCTTAACAAGTTCTGTTTTTTCCCAACTGTTTTTATAAGTAGAACGCAACATTTCAACAGCAAACCCAGTAGCTAAAGATAGCTAATTGAGCATGCTAGACCTGATAGTTGTGATGGCTTGACTAATGCTTCGTAGTTATGTGTGGTAATTGGAAACGGCTGTGAACACTGATGATCCCAGACAAATTAAAAAAACTGATTAATTTCCCTAATGCCTACAAAATAAGGTAATCTTTTTTACATTTAATTAGCTGTAAGAACTAATCAGGGCCAGTAAAATGTAGTCATGCTGCTAATTGTATAGCACCGCTCTAAACACTGCTTTCTAAACTAGTACAAGAATAAAATGGTTTAAAGGATATTGTGAATTACAACATCCAGATTTACCGCCATTTACTCTGGGAGCAGCGAGTTGTACACTCTGGACAGGGCATGAGTCTATTGCAGAGTAGCGTAACCACCAGCAAGCAGAGATTTGAACCCAAACCCTTAAGAACTGCTATATCAATGCCTATAAAAATCCTCATATAAGTTCTTTACCAGAATGCTGACATATTTTAAAAGCTACCACACTGACCCCTCCTCCTTCACACACATACATGTGGGTAAAAGTATTCTGACACAAACCCACATTATCAAATGTATTAAAACAAGAAGCCATGTGTGGCCAAAAGTATTGGGACACAAAGCCAGATATGAACAAATGTATTGAGGGACAAACTAACATGTGGCCAAAAGTCTTGGGACACAAACCCACTTTTGACAAAAAAGCATGGGACACAGTGGCACATGTGATCAACAGTTTTGTAAGACAATGCCACATGTGACCAAAAGTACTGGGACATAAAGCCACATGTGAGCAAATGTTTTGGGACAGTAATCAACACAAATGTACTGGCACACGAACCTGTCTGCCATATTACAAACACTAGATCTATGTTCCTATTTCAATTTGTTAGAATTTTTAAGAAGATTGATTAACATTAAACTGTGAACACCTGTATTAATTATTTATTCTACCATATAAGATTGCTTGGGAAGTGCAAGCCACTATTCACTAACCTTATGCTAATGTGATTTAGGTTACAGTCCCAGTAAGCTTAGAACCTTGCTGTTCAGGTAAGGCTGGACAGGGATCGCCTCTTGGTGTTTTAACAGTGACCCCTGTCCAGTTCTGCAATAGACTGACACCCTGTCTGACTGGGATAAACTACTATGATAATATCCAGACCTCCAGAGCCTGAGCAGGAAAAGCAGGAGTTTCAATTTTGCGAGGGATATGTGAGGAATGAACATGGAAAAACTTGGTACAACAACTTTGGCTCACAAAGGAAACAGGGAAGCTCTCAGGCACGTTGATGTGAGAGGCAGAAGGGAATGGGCATGGACAGTCAAACAAACTCTATCTGACATCTTCACTGGTTTCTTTTATATTCCCGGTTCAGGAACACGACAGTGCACGGAAGCAATATTCTGTTTTATACAAGACTAATGAATAAATAAATGTACCTGGCACTCCTCAGGACATTGCAAAGGTTTTCGGTTGTTGGAGCTGCCGCTTTGTGTAGGTGTCAGTCTATGAGTCACAGGAGGAACGAGCGCTCACTGGCATCCTGCATATATTCACCATATTTAGGGTGACTTGCACGCTTTGTCCACCCGGTGCCATCACTTTCTGGACAGGTCTCCGTTAATTGCTGTCAGGCAGAGTGATGGATCACATTGTTAGGGGGGTGCCACGAGTGTGCCGTTTCCATCCACGGTGCAGGAATTTAGCCCGATTGCCTCATTGTAAACACTGGTAATTGGCAACAAATGAGACGCCTTTGCCGCAGTACTGACAGTGCTGAGTCTGTTGCAATATTCTTGCATATTATTGCTCCCTGGTTAAGCATTAGGGCTCCTTATTGAGTCTGTGCACCGTTCGCTTCGGCACGCTCAGTATGCCGCCGGGACTCCGTGTGCTGCCGGGACGGTGATTGATACAAATCAGCCCTGATGTAAGGTCACCTCACCAAAGTCGCACGCAGTTCTTTCATTCTGAGCTGAAATAAAGTTGAGGAGAACTTTTCTTTTGCTCCGCAGCTAAACGCAGTAGCTGGAATGACTGGATGGACGAGTTCTTCAAATTGATTCATGCTGCTTATCAATTAAGGGGCTATCAATGAGTCGAAAAGCAATTCTCAGAGGAATATGGGCACAAGCCAAGGTGCTCAGGCAAGTCTAGAGGCTGACACGTTTGCAAACTCCACTGACATACTGCATTAATATAATGCAAATGTAAGTCAGCGATGACATTTATGAGTCTGATAATTGCTGCGGGTAGAAATATCAATGGCTGGGGCAGGAGCGCAACGGATAAGAGGTTTAAAGAATACCACAGCATTTGATTCTACAGTTTAGTCCACACATCGTTGCTGTGTCGCTAGTCACTGCGTCACATCAGCAAGCAACTGGCGGCAGAGTTACGGGAAGTTACAGAGGGGACTCAAAAGATGTGGTGCTTTATTTGCTAAATAATTTACCTTGTATTTGTGTTCAGTTGTAATTTTCTCAGGATCATTTGCCATATAGGTGCACTTTTTAGGTCTAGCTGTACCAACTGCCACAAAGGCACAAAGTAATATAGTACTGGGCAAAAGTATTAGGTCAGCATTAGATTAGGTGTACAATTGTTTTGGCATGGTATAATCACGTTATTAGAATATATACTAGAAATACTGGACATTTGTATGCAACATTAAGAAAAAACTGAAATTTAATCAGAAAAATTACAAAACGTGTATGGATACAGTGGTAAGGATTTGACGTGACCTCCCTTTACACTTGAGCAATAGCAGCTAAAACAACCAATAGAAACAATGCATCTAATAACAGTGGCCCAAGCCATTCACACAGTACTGTACATCCAGTAAACCCTGCTTAAGCGGGATATCCAACTTTTCTGGATTTTGGAAGAGGTACACCCTGGGCAGGTTTCACCTGACCTCAGGGTTTGAAGCCATATCCTCAAAAACACATTTCCAGCAGCTGACTTTTACTTTCTGTGAAATTAAATCACCACAGTGTAACAAATAAAGGTTATTTGGGTGAAGGATCATTCTCAACTCATCGGTGACAATAGGATTGTAGCAAGGTCGATTGGGTTATATCTGTCAATTATGTACTGGCCACATTTTAAGGAACAATCATGAGCTTATAAAGCTGGAAAACTAAAGAAAAATGAAGCAAGTCAAGTCAGCAACATGTTTGAAGAAGCTCTGGACCAGAAGAAGTGAAGGATGACGGCCCGGAAAGCAGACTCTTAGCCAACATGGCAACTCATGGGAAAAGAGATGTCTAATAATGTGCTCAAACTACCATGTCAGCCTCACTGCTGCTACTGCTGTGTCTTGTGGTCAGTACTGATGGTGATCCATCTTTCCATTAAAGAATGGAGGTCTGACAAATCGTGTATACAAACGGAATGAATACATTTAATAACTATATACCTACATAAAGCACTTATGTTCTCGGGCATGTTTAGTACATTTTCTGAATGAATAGAAGTTAACACGGGGAACAGACTTCAAAATGATTTATTTATGCACTTTTTTACATACCATAATGAAATCAATTACATTCAGAGACCTTACTAAAGCACCAGCAATCATATGAAAAAAGGTGCTTAAACTTTTGCACATGGCAAATTGTGTATGTATATAATGAAAAAATTAGCTTTATTTCACTCTGAAAATTCAAGGGATAATTGAAATAAAATTAATTACATTCAATCTAAAATAAGGTTTACATTATCATTTTGATTTTTCTTTTCATTTTTTGTTTCACATATTAACCCATTATTCTGGGTCAGAGTCTCGAGGCTTTGGCTTCTCTCATTGGAGAACACAGGAAGCAGACATAAACGTGCCCTGAATTTGATGTTAGCCCCCCACGATCCATCAACTGGCCTTCACTTCCTCAGATAGTCAATAGTGTCTTCATGTGACACTTTCGAATCACTAAAATCTAGGTTGCTGAATCTGAATAGGTTTGTGTAGTAGAAAGCTAAGCCACTTGAGCACCCCCATGATTATTTTTATTATTACTAGTATTATTATTATTATTATTATTATTATTATTATTATTATTATTATTATTGTCATCATTATTACAGATATACCTTTCTTAACACTCAAGATATGTTCTATGAAACATGCATATGCATCTTATGCAATCTGGTCAATACCCAGCATTTGTTAAAAACTTTTATGTAATTTAGTGAGTAATATGTTACAAATAAAAGCAAAACACTTACTCCATTGGTGAACTAACTGCAGCTTGTGTTTCCTTTAGGTTTTCTTTCAGTTTGAACCTAAATCACTGACCCCCTATGTACTCAATTGTCAATCATCAAGTCAAGTCAAGTTTCATCTGAAATCAGTCGCTCGACTCAAATCAAGTTTAAGCAAGTGCATTTAGTCCCGAGCAAACGATAAGACAAATTTATCCATCCAAAATATCTTAAAAGGCAAATTTGACAGGTTCTGAGGTGGTCGGGAACCGACGTACTACTATATTAATTAAAAAATGTAAAACAAAGCTATTTTGGATACAATACTGACTATATAGACAAGTTACCACATTGTTTCCCATAAAGTCTTTATTTATTACCAACATTGACGTCAACATACTAATTAATTTTTTTTTACTATTTAAGATAAGTAAAATAATCTCTTTCTGTAAAGCTGCACCCAGTGCATTGATGTGATTAGCCCTGCTTACACGCCATGATGCCTCTCTCTATTACACACACACACACACACACACACACACACACACACACACACACACACACACACACACACAAATGTTTAAAATAAAAAGAAATGTCTTAATGTGACAGGGCAACACATCATGTTGTATTTACAATGAGACAATGTGAGAAGTAAGCAAAAGCTGTAAGAAATAATTATTTTTATTGCAAACATGCAAATGTGTGTTTATCCACTTGTTTCACTGTACGAGACAGACAGACAGATAGATAAATAGATGAAGAGGCTTGTACAGAATGAATCCGGAAATGTAGGTACTGACAGAGTAAAAATATTATCTATATTAAAAAAATATTATCTATTAAAAAAAATATTATCAATGAACAATATAAATATGAATAGTCCAGTAAGCTATATAAATACATGTAAAAATATCTTACTTATTACACTAAGTTAAATAAATAAATATGTCCAAGTCTGAAGTGATCAGAAGTGTAGATGTACATGTTTGTACAGTTAAATGTCATACAGTGCAGATAAATAAACCTCCATTTTAATATGAGATTCAGTCCTCATCTATCTTCTTCATTCTACCGGCCCTGCTGGGAAGAGCTGTAGAGCCTGATGGCTCTCGGGACAAAGGATCTCCTGAGTCTGTCTGTGGAGCAGCTCAGTGCCAACCTGCCACTGAACGTACTTCCTCAAATTTGCATTTCAACTAATTTACCTGAGTTATAAGATTTGCTCATAATCATGTAGGTGTACATAAAGCAGTGTAATACCATTACTCTTTGGTTAATAAAACTTCATGTTTATTAAAGGTTTCTGCACCAGAAGATATCACTACAACTACTGTACTACAAGAGCTAATGTAGCTCATGAAGCTTATATAGGTTAATAACTTCAATAATAAAGATAATAACCTTATCAGAACAAGGACAAACTAAACTGAACAAACATTATGCAGTGCATACCTATATTCTTTTTCTTTTAAATCTTATTCTTCTTTTAATTATTATTATTATTTTTTATAATAATAATAATGATAATAATAATAATAATAATAATATATCCCTGTTCACTAACGGTGTCAATTATTCTAGAATACAATTGAATACAGTAAGTGTTAACCCATTATGTTGTGATAATAACAATACATGCGTTAATTCTACAGTGAATGTGTAAATGGTATGACTCTACATTCACAGTTTTTGCAACGCAGTGTGACAGTCGGAAGATCTTCATATTCTGTGTGACCTGATGATTTACACCGACAGGAGGTTGAACAATGTTTATATAGTAGGAGAGTCTGCTGATGTTTAAAGTTTAAACAAAGTGTTTGTTTATTAGACTTAAAGTGATTCAGTTAGCTAAGGTAGGGGCTTTTTTACGACCATATTTGTACTGTGCTATATAACCGGGTAATATGCAGTTTGAATCAGCTCAGGTATATGGCAGTACAGTTTGAAAAGCTCTGGTTACGTGTCGTTGAATAAAAAAAAATTAAGTCTATTGCAGGTAAAGAGCATGGATATAAAAAAACCATAATTCTAGACATATTAATGGACTACTACAAGTCTGCTGAATTCCAAGACTTTAAAAATCCCACTAGTGAATATTTTGAGATGGTGTAAGTTTTAGTTCATTTTTTATTGCTTTCCAATGTGTTTTATTATTTATGCATTAAAAAATAATATTTCATTTTCTATGCCTGCTTAATCCAATTCAGGGTCATATTAAAGCCAGGGCCTATCCTAAACACACACACAAACACACACACACACATACAGTTTCACACTGTTACACATTAGCGAGCACTAACGTATATCTTTAGACTGTGGCAGGAAACTAAAGTAGCTGGAGCAAACCCACAAAAACATGAAGAGAAGACACAAACTCCACACAGGCAGCAGTCAGGTCGGGACTTGAACGTGGGTCTCTGGGTCGGCACCACCATGCCGCCCAAATTAAAATAAATTAGTGCTATAAGCATCTTTAAGGTCTTGAAATTGAGCACATTACACTGGATTTGACCCAGATGTTTGTACAAGATCATAAGTTGAGACTTACAGCATCGAGCTCTCACTTAGATGTACAGTATGTCTACACTAACAAATCAGAAAAGATTTAGTGTATCCTATTATGACCTGTCGACCTCGACACTGCTAAAAATAGCACGTTTAACTTATTTTCTTTTTTAATCATTAAGTACCAGTCAAATATGCATCAGAAGCACCTTGACTGAAAAATAAGAGCTTACCCTGTTACAAATAAACCCATGTCTTACCTGTTTATAAGAATTACAAATGAAATCTTCCTTGATTGGTCCTTGATTGTCATTGATCTATTGTTAAATAGATTTTTTTTAAACAAATGCTAATAAATACATGTATATAATCAGTGCAGTTATAACAGTTTTAAGTAATTTTAATTGGGCATTTTAAGCTTAATTTTGTCTTTTATTTTGAGTAATTCTTCAATTGGGGATCCTCTTTTATCTTAACTGTGTCAAGATGATGTTTACATGCTTTAAATGAAAGACTTAATTATGGATGCAACTTAGCTTATATAGATATTTCATATGTAATTATATGTTTAATAAATCACAAATATTTTTTTTTCTTGTAATGATGTGTAGCAGTAATGCCAATGTTCACTTTATCAGGAAAAAAATGGATGTTAGACCATAAACTTAATAATGAATTTACTCCACAGCTAGTATAAGATGCACCTTAAATAATTCATAATAATGTGAACAATTTGAACTTCTCTAAAACCCTACTATATGATCAAAGGGTATGTAGTAGATGATTAAATTACTCACATTTCCAGACATCAAAATGTCATTATTCTTTTATGGCTGACAGGTTCTCACCTGTCTGTCTTTGTTTCCATGGTTTCAACATAAACAAGCGTTACCTTTGGATAATTCACTACAAAAATCATAGGCTGTATGTAAGTAATGTTGGAGACCATAATAATATACATAGTATAATAATATGTTGTTCAGAAATATGTACAAATATGTTCAGAAATATATACAAATAATACATCCTATGTCTTTTTAAGTTACTGTAAAAATACACATTGTTATGTTTTACAACTGTCATTTTA